>VYXD01009093.1:262881-273650 GCA_013397195.1 Hylia prasina | reverse complement strand
TGTTTTTGTTTTTTTTTTTTTTTTTTTTTGTTGTTGTTGCGGATTTCTTTTGCTTTTTTTGTTTTGTTTGTTTGGTTTTTTTGGGTGGGTTGTTTGGGTTTTTTGGTTTTGGTTGGTTGGTTGGTTGTTGTTGTTTTGTTTTATTTTTTCAATTATGCTGTGCCACAGTGCCAAAAGAAAGCCAGACTTTCTGAGTCAGAGACAGAGTGT
The DNA here is from genome assembly GCA_013397195.1 of Hylia prasina. NCBI lineage: Eukaryota > Metazoa > Chordata > Aves > Passeriformes > Sylviidae > Hylia > Hylia prasina. The sequence continues at coordinate 273,440 of VYXD01009093.1, read as the reverse complement.
GTCTAAGCAATATCAAATCTAAGATACTTGAGTACAAAGTCCTGAAATTTGATTATTGCAAAAAATCTTATTTATCTAAATAGTAGACTGCTGTTTGTTTGCTGGCATGTGCTGTACTTAATTCACTATGAAGATCATGAGAAGAGAATTAATACCCCAAACTGGCACCAAAACCCCTCAACACATGTTAACACTAAGAAACTTGAGCTCCAGTTCTTCAGTACACAGGAAAAGCCAAAAAGGAAAGGCTGAATATAATTTGCAGACTGCAGGCTCTTTCCTCATTTTCCGTGATGAGTAAGCAGTTAAGCAATACATTACCAGAACATCTCACTTGAAAAAAGATGAGGAAAAAAGAAAGAGAAGATTAAAAAATCCCCACCTTTTATAAAATAACTTCACAGGTAGGATCCAGGCACTTAAACCCTCTGAGGTGATATGAAAAGTGAACTCAGCACTTGTTGATTGAACCAGGATGAGCAGAAGAAAGTGGCAAACCCTCTCTGCCCTAAGTTGGTTAGAAGTGAAACAGCTGCTCTGTCTCAGCAATGCTGCCTGTTCAAGTCCCTTTGTGTCAAGAGAGGTAAAAAATCTCACCTGTCCTAATTCCCAGGATAAACTTGAACTGCTTCAGATGGGGAATTGTCAAGATAAGAGATGTCTTCTCATGCCTTTGAAGGTTTGTCACTGAGGAGCAGATAATTTATACAGTATAAAATCTGCTATTCTATAGTTAAAATATTTACCTGCCAGTGGTTAATCTACATTTCAGAAAGGGCATTATTTATTAATTAATTACATTTAAAATTCATTGATTAGTCTATTTATTTAGATAAAATATTGGTTGTCTTTCTCTTGTATATAGCTGTTTTCACTTCTACTCTTTTATCATCTCTCCTGTTTGTGCAAAGATCCTTTATTGGAAAATGAGGCTAAATACTTAGAACCAGACATATACTACCTTTTCTCTACCCAACCCGGCCACATATGATACTATTCCTATTTTGCTGCTCTCTTTTTTATTTATGTGACTGAAGAACTTTTTTGTTATTTGTTTTAATATACTTTGAAAGGCCTACCTCAGCGTGGCTGTTGGCAATTCTTACATTATTTCTACACTTTGTGACCTCTAAGGTGTATCTTTACTTGCTGATCAATCCTTTTTTCCCTCAATTTCTCGTAGGCTTTATGCTTACTCTTAATGTCCTTTTTGAGGTGGCTATACATCCAAATTCCTTTGGAAACCTTTTCTGAAAGTTTTGTTCTCACTTGCTTGATGTGCAAGTTTCAGATAACTTTTCACTGCTGACTTAAAGAGTTTGGAGGAACCTGTCACACTGCAAGCCTCTGAACTCATTGCTTCCATTGACTTCACTTGCTTGTTCATGTAATTTGTCAAAGTTTTCCCTTTTGAAACTGAATAACCCAGCTGAAGACCCACTTTCACTTATTTTCCATTTAATTCTTTGTCAATCCATTTATGACTGCTGACTCCAATGGTATTTCTTCATCATCATCATCATCATTATCACAGGATTAGAGAAGTATTTGTCAGGATAGTCAAAGCAGGGACATTAATTCCAGCTGGGCATCTGGAAATCCCTGTCATGTCCCTTGTGTGTGTGGATATCAAGACTGATTCTTATATTTGTCAAACATTTGTATTTGTGAAAGTAATTGAAATTATTTTGAAAATGTCACGATGTCTTAGCAAATGGATGGAACCTATGTGTTTGTGGTACTGCTGATTGATTATAAATAAATACAGAGAATGATGCTTTTAGGGTGATCTGGATCTTCCATTCATGATTCACTATTACACTGTAAATTTGTATATTCAATACAGTGAAGATAAATGGGGTTTAATATAAAGTTATGTACAGTAAATATAAAAGAATTCAGAGGGTTTATAAACACCAAATATAGACTGCCTGGCCACAGACAAAAAGAAATGTTAATTTTTCTGCAAAAAAAAAGGATTTATTATTTTTCCACCAAGGAGTAGGTTGAAAGTTTAATGTTTGGTGCCTATTGGTGTTTGAGTGAGGTTTTGTTCTCCAAGGAGCCTTTGCAGGACTGGGTTTATTACTGTGTCACCTTGCTTCCTGTTAATTTTACCAATTTTATGGCAGTAAGTCAGACCAGAAGTTAACTTCTTCAGTATTTAGTATGCTTGGAAAATGAGAAAAGGCCTAAGAAATTTCAGTGAAAGGGGTAATCCAAACTATATCTTTTTTATTATTATTTTTATTTATTTATCTATCTTATTATGGTTTGTTTCTATTCAAATCTTGTTCAACTGGAAAACATTTGAGAGGAGTCAAAAACATTGTATATCACCCCAATCATACTTTAATTATGTAGCTTTTTTTGGGTGCTGTCTTCAAGATCTTACTGCTTTACATGCCCATGGAAGGGAAGAAAAGCAATTTTAATTGATCCCAAAGCAATCAAGGGATTAGTCAAGCTCCACACAACAGAGAAGATGTCATAATGCTGATAGTTCAGCTGATATCTCCTAAAGTAATCTCACCTGTCAGAAAAGATTATTCTAATAAAACAGTAAATATTTTTATCCAAACAAATAGGGGTGGAATAGGGGAGAGTTTGATAAAACATGCAGAAGTGAGATTGAAAGACTAAAACAGACAAACTAACACAAGAAAAATAAACAATTGGGTTAAAATAACATATCAGGTAGTGTTTTTCCTTTGAAAAATTCATCCATTCCTTCACATCTTTGTAAAAATGCATCATTAAAGGAACACAGAAAAATCTCCTGGGTAGGCCAAAATAGAATTTGCACATTTTCCAACTCTCTCTGCCTCATGCATCATCCCATCTTCACAAACATTATGTCTTTAGTAGCACACTATGGACATTTACTACTGAATCAACAAAGAACAGCTGCCCTGTCTTTTCTTTTCTGATTCTCCCATGGCCATTTTTTGCTCCTCTGAGTGTGTGTGTTTTTCTTTGCTTATCACTTGTCTCTGAGATCTACTGCACTGCATGGTTCTCCGTGTGATAAGCAGAGACAGCCTGTCTAGCTCTGCCCAGTCTTACAAAGACTGGTAAAGAAAAGGGCCCGACTAGATAAACCAGATGACATCCCAGACCTGGGAAGAGAGCCAGGGTCCAGAGCAACATCTGCTGTGATCAGGCTGCCAGCCCAAAGCATCCATCCATGTCTGACCAGTCGCCTTGGATCTGGGGAGCATCACCAAGAGCTCTATTTCTCCTACATTTGCCGTCCCCTCCTCTTTTCCCCACTGCTGTCTAGTGTTTTGACAAAGGCAAGGGAAATGACCACAGTTCACAATTCAACATTAAATGTGAAAAGCAATATTTTTCTCCTCACTGAGGAATATTTGACAAAATAAGAGGTTGTAAGGTTCTTCCTGATTCTACATAAAGGAACCTGGCACATTTTCAATATGTACATTTTTTCATAGCCACTCATTTCTTGGTTTAAAATTTGTTTTCATTCTTTGTGTCTTTGTGGTTAATTCATCCTATTCATTGACAGATGTAGTGTGGATTGAAATAAGAAGGTTTTCTCAATGTGGCTTTGAAAACACTGTGGCACTATAGGGGTACCATCTGCTATACTAAGCAGAACCAGTATAGGAGATCTAAAGCCCCATTTTCCAACTGGTAAATAAACACTTACTATTCAAACTGTATCTGAAAATTGTGATGAATTTTTTAACATATTTTCCATCAGCTGAAATCCATAAGACATGCTTGACTGTTTCTGTGACAGAAGCATCTTAAGATATTTTTCTGTTTTGAGTTAATTTATTCTATCTAAACTAGAAAAATGTATGAAGCTATCACAAACTTCTCTGTCATTTGTTCTCATGACAAAAATGTATAAACTGGATTTTATCACTGGCAGGAATACACACAGTGAATATGTGGGGGGAGAAAGGAAGATGGGATTTGAGTAGAGGTGGAATAACTTAGTTACAACTTTGATCCACAGAGGATTTTCTTCTGTAAGAACAGACTTGGTTTGGAATCCAACTCCTCACATGTTCGTTTGCTTTAAGCCTGTATCCATGCTGGGATGATAGCTGGTTCTACACTGACACCCCCATCCAATTTTTTTTCCTTCAAGGAGGAGGATAAATCATGGGTGAAGCCAAAACACTCCTCACTGTGGACAAATAGGGGAGAAGGACTGTGGGCTGGGACAAACTCCAAAGCTCATGCCATCACGTGTGTTCAGCCCTTGTGTCAGTTCCAGCTGCCCTCCACTTCCACACAATCTTAGTCAAGAGGCATCTTGTGGAGTGCCCAGGTAAGATGTGAACTCATCCTTGCTAATACTTGAAAGCTTGATCCAAGATTCCCTGAAGCCATATGAATAAAGAAATTGTTTTCAGGGTGTGCTTGAAGCAGCATGAACTTGCTGCACTGAAATAAATGGGATTGAATCAGTTACAGGAACTTGAAGGGTGAGAGGAGGGACTCCTGAGGGTCTGAAAAGTAATAAGAATAATCAAAAAGGAGGGGACAGCAGAGCTGGAGCTGGGTGGGAGATGTTTGCTTGCTCTGAAGAATAAAAGGAGCAATCCCAAAAATCGATAGCAAGCCTTATTAAAGGTGAGCTGGGTGCTTTCACTTTGATATTTTGCTTGGTTGTATTAGGCTTAGATGCCTCACAGGTCGGGTACGTCAGACCCAGCATCTCTAGAGATCCCTTGCTTGTATTGCAAAGCATTCCCTCCAGAAATCTGCCACTGCCAAATATACTTTTAGTCCTGAGTTGGGGGTGAGAAAGTGAGAAGAAAAGGCAAGAAAGGGAAAGAAAAAGGGAAAGGAAGAAAAGGAAAGTGAAATAGAGAGAGAAATAGAAGAGAAAAAGATTAAAGATGAAAAGGGAGAAGAGGCAGGGAAGGATGAGAAGAAAGGGAGTAAGACAAGTGCTCCCTTATTCCACGGCAGTGTATGTCTCCTTATTCTTGATTTTCAGATTCATTAATTTTTTCTCTTGGACCATGTGCACCTGAACAACCTGTATAATTTCCCTAAGGTGAAAACCTCCTCTTAGAGAGTTGCAGTGAATTTTATCCCAGGGTCTCAAAAATGTCAATAAGAGAACAAATAATATTTGTTCATGATAGTGTTCAGTGTAAACGATGACTGATTAGTGTTATGTGTGACATCAACAGAGACAGTAATCAAGGTCACTTTAGCATTGATTTTTTACAGAGGTGAAGCCTCTCTGATGTATTACTCCATCAACACCTTCAGAGCCAAACTTTGAACATGAAATTAATCCCAATTAATTATAACATTTGTAGATTGTGCTGGTCTCTTTTAGATTGCAAANGTTTTGGCATCTGAGGTGGTCTGAGAGGCTGCCTGCCTTCAATCAGTTTAAGGCATGGTGGGAGAATTCAGGAAACTGGTTCCAAATTGACTTTACTGATAAAGTCATAGAAAAAAAATATTGTTTCCAATATATGAAGGGGGATAAATCTTCAACTTACAAATATTTTCACAAAATATACATATAGGAGTGATACTGCCTTACAGGGGCAGTGTCTGAGGACACTGATCAGAGGTACCTTTGCAGTTCAGAGACACAATTGTTCAGGATATTTTTTCTAGTATTACTGATCTTTTTTAATAGCCAGAAAAATGAATAAATTTTTGTGATTTATGTTGGGCAGTCTTCAACTGATTTCCTCTGGAAAGGGAATAAGCCATGTGTATCACCTCCACTCCTTTGAAATTGACCTCAAATCCTTTTTGTGTGTGCAATACCAGTTTCTTTTGATTCCCAGAGTCTAGGACTCTAATTTTGATTCCCAGAAGAATGTGTTATGGCACTGGGAAGAAAGATGAACAAGGCAGAGAGAATTCCTGCTATTTGCGAATTGAGACACTTAATACCTCATGTTGCAATCCTCCCCTGCTGGTGCATGCTGCTTCTTCATACTGAATATATAGGGAACTTTGACTGTGAAATTAGACCAGAGTCTCAACTTACTTAAAGACTTGAACCTACTCAGTCTTACCCATAGATATAATCACACATCCTTATTATTTGACATGAAGAGGGTGTGAGAACACGGCATATTTTTTTTCAGCATTTGCTGCAAATCACAAACATGTGGCAATAGTCTCACTTTTTACTGAATCAAAAATATAAAATAAAAATCAAACTAATAGCTAAAAACATTCTGCTTTAAACATCAAATAAGTTGTCAAAATCCTGCCTAGGAAAAGTAACAATAAAGAGTCTCTAACTTGATTAGGCTCTTTGGAGCCTCATCAAAGGATAAAAAAATGAGTGCCTGCATTATTACAGTAATGCTTGGATGGCCATTTCCTCACCAAATTTAGTCATCACATAATGTTATCTCAGAAACAGTAAACTCTTTTCTACAGCCCATTATTCACTGAAAGTTAGAATTTTAAGACCATTCTCTGCTCACATCCTAGTCTGTTCTATCCGAGCGGAGCCAGTGAGGTGAGTCAGTGAAACATTGGTCCCATCCTAGGGAAGAAATGCAAACTGGTATAGAATAGCAGGCGGCAAGAAAGAGAACTTCAATGAGTTTCTGCTTCCTTTCAAATAAAGACAGGAAAAAACTGGGGAGTAAACTCCCAGCGACTTCAGCGCACATGAGGACCTGGTGGATGAGGTTTCTGTTGCTCTGTGGTGACAGCTGTGGCAGGGGCTCAGCAGGAGCATGCGCTGCCCCAGGCACCCAGCCAGCACTTTAGCATTTGCCTGCAGCAGCAGTAACTCCTGCTGGGATTCCTGTCCCTCAACGGAACATCATCATCATGATCACCATGATCACAAAGATCCCAGCCTCTTTGAACTCCAATTCAATATCTCAGTGTTATCCTTATTGGGATCCTAAATAAAGATGTAGGGCAGAACAGCTTGGAAACAATGCTAGAAGGAATCAATCCACACTTGTTGTCTGTCTGCTTGCTTAATCAGTGGGTTGAGCGAACAGGTTTAGTTGGAGAGCAGAAGAAAGTATCTTGTCGTATTTGCTCTGTATTGGCCGCTCATTCCTGAACACCCATGGAGGATTTTGATTTGAAATCAAATCAAATCCCTGTCCATTGCCACTAAGTAGCACAGCAGAAATAGAGCTTGTTACATAAATTCTTGGAAACTACAATGAAGTCGCACTGATATACGATGAAATGTACCATGAAAGTGAATCTAGATAGGTTCACTCAGAAAGTTGATGGGTGCTCTACTGTCCACACATATTGTATGGATGAGTGACTCCTGCTGGTAAAGATTCTGAGTTTGGTTACATGTTCATGCAATATCCAAAACTGTGAAGATCTGTAGGTAACAAATATGTTACTGCTGATAATACGCATGGTGAAAATCAGAGATAATACATGGTCTGAATTTCCTCAGTATCATGGCAGTAGACCTCCTGTCAATTTTGTATTGTAGATCTCTTGTTAATTTACCTCTGATTCATAGCAATGTTAACAAGAGCAGAAACAGTCTGTGCATATATAGGGCATTAGTATTTTGAGTGTATCCATGTCTTAGGATTTGCATGTGAATATGAAATAATTCCATGCAAGTATGGGATGGGATTTAATTGTTTTCTCAAACAGTTGTTTTCTCAAATTGTTCTCTCCTTATCTTTCTGGAAGCAGTTCAGACCATCAAAGAGTTGTTGTTGATGAACTCACTAATTAATTTCCAATACTTAACCTTGTATTTCACTTCATTACTGGTGCTCAGTTCCCCCTAGTTTTACATTCAGTATCAGAAAGTTCATTTAGAATGAACAGTCAATCTTCCAGTGCTAGCTCTGCACTTTAAATATTTTATTCAGTAAGGACACAATGGGAATAATGTTTGTATCTGTCAAGGAGATGCATGAAAACTTCTGAGCTGCATTATCTAGAGAGAAAAACCAACTCCATAAAACAAACAAACAAACAAAAAAAAAAATCCAGAATGATTAGACTTTAAAATAAAACAAAACAAAAACCCCTAAATTAAGGTACCAAGGTGAGTAGCTATTAAAATAAAATAGTTTATAGGCAACCAATGAGTATATAAAAGTAGAAGGCTGAAATCCTCAGATTAAGAGTTTATTTTAAAATTACTTAATCAGATAATTGCTTTTATTATATTTTATTTCCTTTAAAGGTTTATTGTTTGCTGGCATTATTATCTTAGTAGCTCAGGGGATAAATACCTTCAGGAAAGAGAGAACTGACAATTCACTATTGTCAAATGTCAATACTGAATCTCATGGTCTGCCTGTGCATGGGGTCCAAGACCCCTGAGGATCCCTTTCGGAGCTGAGGGGCTTCTGATATGGAAGGGGAATGATGAGGAAATGGTATGGAGGAAAAAAACCCACGTTTCTTGCTGATGAGTTCTCTCCTGTCTACTTGTGTAACTCCACTTTCTCAAACCAATTCACATAAGCGATGAGGTCCAAAAGCAGCCCACAATGAAGCTAATTAATCAACAGAACACGGCTTCCCTAGATCAGTGGAGATCTGTAGATGAAGATTAGATGCTTTCTGTTTTGTCTACAGAAGTACGTGTTCCCAGACTTGGAACAGGATCAAAGTCAGGAAGTGCCCTAGCCAGGATTATTTCAGAGATTACAATATATCCACTGGCCGTGAATTTTAGGAATTCTTATTTTTGCAGTATGTACCAGTGCATTGTAGGTCTTTGAGTGTATGGATTATAAAGACTGTTGCTGGTGACATTAGGCCTTCTCCACTAGTAGGACATTCAATGCAAACATTCTCTGTCTCTACAAGGTGGCCCGGGAACACTTCTGGGCTTTGGGTAAGGATGTACATCTCAGCTGTGGTTTGCCTCTAAGTAGGAACAAGATCTGAATTTGTACCAGTACTTTCACTGTCTTCCTTCCCTTCTGTGCACTGATTTTCACAGAAGAACAAAAACCCAGGCAACCCAGCAGGACTAAATTCATGGTGGGCCTGGCCATCTTCCCAGCCTCTGTGATTTGGGAAATCAAGACCTGGAGGCATAACACTGGCTATGTCACAGGTCACTTTAGTTTGGTCTTCATCCAATTATAACATATTTTTGCTTTCTTGAGTATGTATCTGTCATCCTATTTTGGCTCTCTTGAGGTTCATCTCTTATATTCTCTTCTAGGACACAGAGAAAGCCCCAGAATTCCCTGATCTGATTGTGTGGGGTTTGATGCAAATATGTTAGGTATGCCAAAAAAACATTTCTAGTACTCTGTGATGTGTAGAAAATTGGGTAAAGAAGTGAGATGACAGGTGAGTTGGAGGGAATAGAAAAAGGGTGAGAGGGTATGGAAAGCAACATCATGATTCTGAGGAAAAACACAAGTCACGTAGAAACTCATCCAAGCTTTGGTGTTGAATGAGACAGTTCAGGTACAGTCTGTAAATTTCCACTCTTTTTTTTTTTATATAGAGATATCACTACATTGTGTCTGTGACATCAAGAATCCCTGTTGGGTCCATTCTTGAATGTGAGAAAAATGTATCATCATTATGTTAATGACTCTCTCAGCAGTTACTCTTGGGATTTTTTTTGCAATTTCCTAAAACCATTCACTGGACAAGACTTCCTTTGGGACTTTATTAACTGTTGGCATTTTCATGCTTTCTGGAAAATTTGCAATGGAATATGTTCCATATTTTCAAACACGGTATGCAGTGTATCAGTTGCTTAAATTTTGTGTCTCAATATTTACATGTTCTGAGAAATGAGGCATCTGTTGACTGAATTCATAGCATAACAACTCCTGACTTTGACAGGTTGCACCCTATGTATTTACTGCCTCACAGGGGTCACAAAAGATTCCCCTATAACCCAAATATCCTTCACCTTCTCAAGAACCTAAGAAAAAATTCTGCTGGAGCAAAAATTATGGCTGATATCATCAGTGGTGCCTAGAATGTTCTCTTAACCTGCTGGATTGAAGACAAAGTTCCTTTTGACTTTCATGGTAAATACGATGCCACATATGTTCTGGGAGAACAAAAATATGTAGATGAAATATTAATTTTCACTTTCTTCACTTTTACCTCAAATTTTTACATTTTAATTTGGGTCAGAATAGAAAGTTAGTGATTCTATGCTCAAATTTTTAACACTCTAGAGCTTGCCTTAACCAAACTGGGAGGGCTAGAATATCACCTTTGACAGTTTCAAACCTCTCAACAAGAAAAATCATGTCAGAACCATAAAACTTGGGCAAGATCAGAGGCAGCTGTCCCTTAGGATCAAAATAAAAGGCTCCAATAAGATGGAAGAATTGAAGGAACATCCTTTTATCTTCACTTTTTTTTTNNNAGGACATTCCTTTTTTTTTCCTTTTTTTTTTTTTTTTTTTGAGTATTCAGATTTGATCTTTATTGGCATGAGTGCAAAAGCATATTATAAACTTGGATGCTTGAAACTGCATGAAGTGAATTTCAAATAGCATATTCATTTAGAATAATCTGAATTTGCAAATCATGCTGCATTAGTAGCTCCCATAGTTTACAAAAGGGAATGATATGGCAGGAGGGATGTAATT
>VYXD01009093.1:246956-258313 GCA_013397195.1 Hylia prasina | reverse complement strand
ATCAGAAACTAAAGAACACCGTCACTATATCTCAGAATGTGAAATTACTTGTTCATTTTGCTACTCCTGTACCTGGATACATGTGACCAAAACATTTACGTTTTCAGAAGGACATTGTATTCATTTCAGGATGGACATCCTCCTCTTGTTGCAGTTTCTTTGTGCAACAACAGCCTGTTTTTAGAAGCAGAGTAGTCAATAAAATCTACAGATCTGTGAGCAAATGCAAGAAATTTACATTTAAATAAGAAAATAGTTGACTTCATTGTATCATGATGTTTTCAGCTTCTTTATTTTCTGCTATATATAAATGGACAGACTGTTCAACTGCCAAGTGATCAGAGAAATATGTATGAATGAAATAACAGCAATCAGTGTTATTGTTGAAATAAATATTTGCATCAGGTTCTGGTGGGCAAGGGCTATAAAAATTAAATTACAGTTAAAATTTTATTTTCCACTCAGGTTTTCAATTTAGGAGCCATTACCACAATAGATTCAGTAATGTTAATAACATCACAAAATTTTAGAGTTAAATTTTACCCTCAGTGTATGACACTATGATTGAAACAACCCTCTTGCTAATGATGATGAATTAGTGTGATAACAGTGGAAGTTTACTGACAGCAAGATAAAAATAAAAATACAAATAAAAATGAAGCCTTCTGAAAGCAGTCCTGGTCCAGTGGTCATCAACTCATTAGAAAGACTCTGTTTACCCACTTCCATGTAATTTAGTATACACAAAAGTATTTCTTCAGAATTTTTAATGAAATATATTTTATTTTTCCCAGAAAGAGTCATGGAGACAGGGCATCTGCACTTGATGTATTTTTAAATCATTACTGCGTCTTTGAAAATATTCTCATAGTGCCTGTCATTTTTATGCTTTTCAAAATTTTTATGTTTTTCAAAAATTATAATGAATACATTGAGCTTAGCTTTTTAAACAGTTTTCCCTCACTGAAAAATATTTACTAAAAATAAATACTTGCAAATTGTTATTCTGTTAAAAAATTAATATTTACCTTTTAACAAATATTTACCTATTAGTTAAAAGTAAATAGGTAATATTCACCTTTAATAGGTCATATTCCCCTCTCCCCCCCAGTTTCCCAAACAAAATATTTGTTCTGAACCTTTATTTGTTCCCTTGTATATTTTCGTTTTATTTACCCTCTTTTTTAATGTTTGTCTTTTTATATATTAATGCTTTCATGTTCTCATTTCTATATTTTATATCTATATATATATATATATGTATCCCAAAACAAAAGAAGATTTTGGAACTCCATTACTTTCTGGACACAGAAGAGATTCTGAACAATTAAATGTAAAAAAATACCATATTAAAATTGGGTTTGCTACTGTATCATTTTTTTTAAATTCAAACAAAATTTTGAATTTGAAAAAAGCCAGAAAAATTAAAAATAAGGGAAAAAGACAGAAAATCACATATACAAACAACCCACGACTTTTTTTTTTACATATATGATGCATGAAAAATGGTTTACTAGGAAGCAAAACATTAAAACAATAATCTGTTATTTATTTTTTCCTTTCTGTTAAATCTAAAATGAGAATTAGTATTTGTTTTAAATGGAAACACAAAACTGTTATAACAGCTAATTTGGTGGCTCCAAGGTAATAGAACAAAACAGGTGATTTTATAAATTCGGAAGAGTTCTTGGGGAGAAAGAGCAGAGTTCTGCACATGTTCTGTCTTCTTGGGGAAATGAGGGGAGAGATTTTTGGTTATGTGTTTGGTGGGATGGTAAGGGACAGAGTTAAACCATTTTTTAACACCTTATATATTACATCTTTGTCTTGGTTTAGGGCAAAACTGGGAGGGGAGGACAATCTGGTAATGAATAACAAAACTGCACCTGAGCTTTCTTTATATTACTTTACATTGTAAATTCACGTCTTATTACTCCTCTTTACAAAAACTCTTTCAGATCTCTTTGGTGTTCAAAGGCATCAGTTACTGACACACATTATTATATAACTTCGTTCACTTGTTATTTTTCAAAAAAAACCCCATGTGATTTTTGATTTGCTTCTCCTTTTTTCCCCCAAAAACTCCATATCATATAATTTATGTTCTTCTTTCATAGCCATACTATGACTTCTCTGGTCTTGTCTACACTACAATATTCTAAAATATTGTTGAAGGGGTAAGGATCTATAAAATACTATAAGCATTGTTGACTAGACATTGAAAATACCTATACCTGCAAAATTTTAATTTTATTTTCTTTATGTATTTTGATGAGCTAATTGGTAGCTCATCAAAATGCATGAAAGAAGCTAATGCCGCCAAGCTACCTCTGTGGCTTTCCTGTACTACTACAAAACACATCTTTGCAGTTGTATTTTCATGTGTGTTAGCAGTACTTTCCTGGTTTAACAGCATTTCTCTGCTAATAAACTAGTTCTCAAAACTCATTGTATTCCTGACTTTCAATTTCTCAATTGCATATACTCTTTTACTTTTTTTCTCCCTCTTTTTCCTTTNATTTTGCTTGTTTATTTGTTTGATTGGTTTTGTTTTGTTTTTGTTTTGTTTTGTTTTGTTTTGTTTGTTTGGTTTTGTTCAGACAGTACATATAAAAGTATGGAAAGGTATGGAGAATCAATAATATAATAATAAATAACTTCCAATGCTCAGAAGCTTTACAGGGCTTTGATCTGTTAGTGGGTTGTGCCTCATTTGGGGGATCGACAACAAATATTATCCTTCTCTTGATTTTCACAGCTGATACAATAGAAGACCAAAGCTCATATAATACCTGATTTCCCAAGCTCCTAGTCTGGTGGATAATTGTTGCCCAGAGGGGAAATTTCTTCCCAGGCTACATCAGCAAGTGGTAGGTTTGTAACACAAAACATGAGGATTTATGCTCCAATCTATTCCATAGCACTATCAGACTTGAAAACTTCATTTGTGGAGCAGAGTTAATGTGCAGTTAGCAGTTTTACTGTATCTCACCTATTTGTCCAGAATTTAGTGAGACCTCCTAAAAATATAAGTAGGATTGTAGGAAGCAGGCATTCAACCTTGCTGAACCCAAGCAGAGGAAGAATTTCAACACTATATGACCATATCATAGTGCTGTTCATATCCTCAGAAGATCTATCTGTCAGTTGCTGCTCATCTTAACAGTGTGGATCAATATATATTAAAAATAAGTGAGAGAGAAAAAAAAACAAAACTATGAACTTTATTTCCCGTTTTACTGAAATGAGGGCTGTGAAAAAATGACTTATTCAGAGGAATGCTGTTACAAAATTGGGTAAGACATTAAGACTGTCATGGGTGCAGAGATTTCTGATGGATGTGTGGGGTCCATGGGGGATACATCTACTTATTCAGGCTGAGTCAGAGGAGCACTTGGGATGTGTTTGTGAGCTGGCCCGAAATGCTGCTTTGCATGTCCATCAACCCTTGAATTACGTACAGCAGTGACTTCAGGGACTGGTCTGGTTCTCTGGACTGCAGTGACCATCAAATGTTAATTACACAAGAGTAATTTCTGCTGCATTCAGCAGCTAAAAGCAAGGTGTTGTTCTGCACCAGCCTTTTGTGCTACCTGAAGAATGCACTTGAAGGCACAACCAATTCACTTCATCCCTAAAAATTGAATGGGACAACTGAGCCTTTTAGGGGATTACTTGTGTCTTTCATTCAGGGTGAGAAGGTGAGAACAGATAAGAAATTTTTAGTTAGTGAAATTTAAATGGGATGGTTCTTATGCATTAAATATGTTCTGTTGTGGCAATTGGCTACATCTATTTTCTTACATACCAAATATTTCCAGAATCCTGTTGCAGTCAGCAATGCGTCTTGTAAAGTGCTACCTAACAGAATTGGAAATACAGGAGTCTAACATCTGATGAACACAGCAGCTTTAAGCTTAATCTTCCTTGTTATCTACTTTTGACAACAGCAAAACCAATCTGATTTTGTGCACTTTCTTCATTTCACCCCTGCTGAGGATGGCACCCAGCCATCTGCGATGCTACTGAGCTGGAAGGCAACCAACTCAAGGCTAACTGAACAAGATGGATCTGGTAGGAAACTACCACAGAAGGATTTTTTTCACTTTTTGACTTTTCTGACCTCACCATCTCTAATTTCACTATGCAACGTCGAAGGGAAGAAATCTTGTTAAAATAAGATGAGAGGTAACATCAGGTCTGTGTGGAATGACTACATGGCTTGTATGACATTGACTGATTTATATTGGCCCTTGTGTTTGAAACTTGGAACAATCCAGAAAGTGAACTATGGCCTTCTCTGCTAGGACAAAAACTGGTTGCCAGAAAAGTTCAACATTTTGAAAGAATGGTTATTATTTTTGAAAGCTAGTGTCAGAGTGAAAGTTAAGGTAAGAAGGCACTTGGTCTTTTTAAAAAAAAGTTCTCTTAAAACAACCCACCTTTGAAAAGAGATTGAATCCCAGCCCATTGCACAGCTTTTCTCATTATGGGTGCTTCAGTGCTATCACTTTTTACAGCCTGTGATTGAACCATTTTCTTATTTAAACTCCTCTGCAAAGCAGTCTGTAGAGACCCTTTAGACAATTGCAGTGACAATGGTTTCCTTGGAACACCAGTCCAGTTCCCCGCTTCTGATTTAAGGTAGAGATCATCTTCATTTAAGAAAACCATGGTGAAATGTAAGAATCCACATCCTGAGACTAATTCTATATAAATAGTATCTATATATATAGATAGATAGATACTATTTAGAGAGATATAGATAGATAGATGATATAGATATAGATATAGATGATATAGATATAGATATATAGATAGATATCTATTAGTAATACCATCTATTAACCTGTATGAAATCAACATGCGTGCCAATTTACCATACCAACCCTGCTTGCCTCTCAAATTGCTATCATATCAAAACAAACCAAATTGTTTGGTGATTGCTGCATAATTGTCACCAGCATGCAATGCAGAAGAATCCCGATCGAATCCAGTGCAACTCTGAAGATATCAAATTTATTTTCTATAACAAGTGCTTCCTTATTAAAAAAACCACCCAACTCAAACCCAACCAAACTCAAACCCCACCAATAAAAACACAACTCCAGCAACAACAACCAAAAAACAAATGAACAAAGAAAGAAAAGCACAAGGGGAAAAAGGAAAAAACAAAACAAAACAAAACAAACAAACAAAAACACGAAAAGAAAACAAAAATAAACAACAAAGCAACCAAAAAAAAAGTGGGAAAAGAAAGTCAATAGCTTTCCATGTTGTCACACATACACACTGTTGAGTTTTAAAAACTGTTGGCTACCACTGCACCTGCTGTAATGATGTCAGTCTAGGTTTCGGGATTTTTTTACTGCAATTTTCAGCATTATTATATTTGGTGGTCTACATTTTATTAAATTCAAAATCATCCAGAGCCATCACTGCAGCCCAGCCCCTGAAGTGCGCTGTATTTTTTGTTGTCCTGAAGAAGCTGCATTTTATGCAGAGGAAGTTTATTTTCACTTTTAAAACCGAAAACTGATGAGGTAAGGAACAGACTGATCATCCCATGGGCAATGTTGGATAGAGAAGGTTTTTCTGCTTTTATCCACCCCTTTTCTCATATGCCCTGGTAAGTCTGAGCCAAGGAGGGTAACACGCCCCTGCTCATCTCTTTTCTATTATTAATTATTATTAATGAAACACTGGTAAGGATGTGAAAACCAACCATCAGGAACTCTGAGGTTCTGTTTCCAAGAGAGAGGAGCAACTTCAGCTCCTGCTCAGTAATTTAATTACTTATTAGGAAAACAAAGGCAAAGGAATTGATAAGAAAGTTTCTGCTATAAAATCTATATACAAATCTTGTTAGAAAAGGGTGCAGTGAGAATAAAATTTTCCTCTCCCAACCTGTGGAGACTTTTTTTTTATCTTTAACAAGAATAACAACTGTAGAAGGTGCTACTACAGTGCTCCAGGTTCATATTCTCCTTTTAATATATATTAATTACTCCAGGACAAATGTTCCAATATCCAGATCCAGCTTGACACTGTCATTTGTCAATTCTTTCTCAAATTATTCCTTTCGCTAAGGAAAATATGACATCTTCCCCTGGATGGTGCTGTGCTGGAAACTCTCCGTTATTCTGCTTTGGTTGATTTTCTGCTTGGCATCGGAAGTAAGATTAAAAAAAACAAAAAAGGCAAAAGAAAATGAAAGTGGGATCTTTAAGCAAGAATGCTCATTTTGTACATAGCCTTTGGCACCAGCAAGCATTATTTGCAGAGAACATGAATATTTTGAAGTCAGGTACAGACAAGAAAGACATATTCTTGATTCCTTTTCCAGGAAACAGTGGATGCTGAAGATGCAGCCTTTTTGTGATAGGACTACGGGCAGTCACTTTCAAGAAAATTTATTCCCTGGAGACTCATTTTTGCTGGATAATTATGTTTGCCGTTATTTTAAGATAAAGTTCATCATAGAATGTTATCATCTTGTAAATCTACAGTGACATCTTCATTATCTCAACCCTTACGAAGGAAGACATTTGAAAGAAGATCTTCACAGTTCCCAATGGGGGTTTAGTGTAACACTGTCAATAAAAATGCCTAATTTCCATCTATGCTTTTTGGAAATTTTGTCCACATGGATTGCAGATCTGTTAAAAAAAAAAAAAAAAGTGGAAGAATATGAAGAAGAAAATAATGGAAACAAGGCCTTTGGTCCCTGAAATTACAATTTTTTTTCTTTTTGAGTTGGAGCAAACATGGTGAGCTGTTATGTTTATAATTAAGTAATCAGCAAATGTGTAACTCATTAATAATATCCCAGTTGTGCTGTACTTAAACTGTTAAACATGAGAACAGGAACAGAGACTTTAAGGTTTTGTGTTTAACGTGCAGTTCAAAAAATTTAGAGTGTGGGACCAGACTTTCTAAATGACCTTGAAAAAGTCACTTCACCTTCTGTGCCTCTTCCTGTGCTAAATGAAGGGGATAGCCAGCTATAAGAGGAAGGAATTATGGGGATAAATTAGTGCAGGCATGTAAACTGTGTACAGACTGAGGCACTGAGGAAAGTGACTGCACAGAGAAATTAAAATAATCCAATGTTACAGGTATAGCTAATTGATGTTTCTACAGCACAGGGGGATAAATCTAGTGACTGCCACATCTTTCAGACCATGTATAGACTTTTGATTCAGTACCAACACATTTGTTTTGGTTCGGTTTTGCTTAGAGATAGTACAGCTGCATTTCTTAAAAGGCATCTACTTTTGTTTTGATAAAGTAGAATTTGTGATTACAAAGTTAAGATCATGCAAATCATGCCATCATGAAAATATATTTCCATTTTGTGGCATTTACTTGTTAAGATCTGTGACAGCACAGGTTTTCCAGGGAAGCTGTGCATGCCCCATCCTTGGAAGTGTTCAAGACCAGGTTTAATTTGGCTTGGAACAGCCTACACTAGTGGGAGGTGTCACTGCCCATGGCAGGAGGGTTGGAATCAGATGATCTTTTCCAATCCAAAGGTCTTTTTCAATCCAAACCCTTCTATGATTCCAGGATCTGTAGGATATGGCATTGCTATTATTGAGTATTTTCTAGGTTTTGTTGCAGCTGTGGTTTTTTTTCAGCAGCCAAAGTCATTTGCATCTGAGTGTTGTATGAACAGGTATGAGATGTATGAACACTCAAGTAAATAGAAATCCCCCTGCCCATCCACTGAAAATATTGGAGAAAGCATCTTTTTTAATAGATTTTGGATCCTTCTTAACATAAAAATGCCACAATAAGAGCCTTTCTCAGTATATCTCAGCATTTTCTTTTCTGTTCTGACTAGAACCAAAGGATGCCACAGAAAACACCCTTGAAGGTGCTCATTCAAATTTAAGTACTTCAGAACACAAACAGGGTCCAGGGACAAGTGATGCTTTTTTGTATATTTCCTGCCTATATATAAGTAAAAATTGCCTTGGAAATGGCTGACTTTACTAATGCTTCTACGCTCGTTTTACATGACTGTCACTTGCACTGAGAGGTCACTAATGCAGCTAACACAGGATGCAGCAGGTCTAGCAGCCATGAGGGATAATTAACTAACAAAAGAAATAATTTTCAGTGTTTCCCTTGCATATTACAGGGTTTTTTTGCCTCGCCTCCACCCCCACCCTTTTCTCTTTGAAAGACCTCATTCCTTGTCCTGAGCTTCATGGTATTTTTTTTTTTTTGCAGATGAGTGTGTCTAACACTAGTAACAAATCAATTTTTCCAGTTCCCACTGGACTGCATGAGGGTTATAGCTTTGGAAAGCAAGTCACACCACTGTCTCTGCTGCCTGAAACTCACATGGTTCAGGGTGCTGTCATGGGAAGACATTTATGGATCTCTGAATTGTTGCCACTCTTAGTTTCCTGACCAAGCATCACCTTGCTGTATTATTTAGCAGGCCTGGCATTGGAACTCCAGAAAAGCACTCCAAAGGAGATGTTACTAATGGCTCTAAGACTGAATGTGTTAAATGGAATACTGGGTCTCATGGCAGTGTAGTGCAGCGAGCTTCCAAAACCCGAGGGGCTGGCAGCATAAGGACACGGTGAACTAGTTTGTGAACAGACATTTCATGTCTGGCACTGGATGTGCCTTTTGGGATGCCATGACTTCCTCATCAGTTGCAACTGTAGAAACTCATCAAGGGCCAAATCCGTAGCCCATGTCAAATAGGCCAGAACTTATGCATATGCCTGACTTTGGGTTTATATAGTCGACAAAGCAGTGAGAAACACATTGCAAAACAGAGCAGCTGGTTATCAGTGCAATAAGAGGGGATTTACAGAGATGGAGATGTTCATAACTAAAGTGAGGTGTCAGAATCATTAACTAGTCTCTTTCCTAAGGTTTCTAAAGCCAATTCTGCACTTTTAGGAAAATCCTTTTCTGCAGGTGAAACTAAGGCCTTCTAGACTATATTGATATCAAGTATGAGATGCACTACTCATCACTGAACATGCCACACAGCTCTATATTACATCTGCATTAGCAGAGGAGTAACTGCATGACTTCATTAGTTATGCATATTAATCACTGACTCACCCTAGTAGGCTTCTGTATAAGACTTCATAACTCACCTGCTCATAAAACAGAAAAAGAAAAAAAAAATCCAATGGACATTTCTAGATGTCCTTTTTCAGAAGGAATACACTTTTTATGTGAATCTCCATCTGAATATCATTTGATACATCCAGTCAATTCTCACTGTCAGGTGTTTTTTATATCACGTTCAGACATTGCAAGTATGTCTAAACCCATCTCAAGTCCTCAGATATGATAATATATTGTTTCATTCATCTCTAACTATAAAGAAATATAAGAGGAAATATAAAAAAAATGCTTTTTCAGAAGGAAGTGACTGTTTTACACTGTTAAAATAGCTAAGGCAATCTTAACTGTCCAGAAAAGCAGGAGCAGGTTCTCAGGATTTGGAACACTGAATTTTAACAACAGGTTTCTGTGGGCCCTTGGGTAAGTAAATATATTTGACTGCATCTCTGTCTACTAAAAAAGAAGTAAACACTGTTTTCATGAAGGACTGAGAGACCCAGCTTGGGTACTTCCCTCTCAGCCTTCACACAAAGAACACACTGACAGGGAAATAAGAATAATAAAATAACAATAAAAGAATCACACCTTTTTTCTCTGGATAGAAGAGTTTACTATTTAGTTCAAAGTATCATTTTGCTGAATACCCCCAGGCAAGGCTTTCAAATGTGTGCATGTGTAGAGCTTCCAGTGACAGAAACTGTGTCTGAACATGTTCCAAATTCCATTGTAATTAAATTTGGTTCCAGGAGCCTGGTGCTCCAGAGCACCAGTACTCTCAGTTACACCTACCAAAGCCAGTGAACATCTACTCACTTTTTTAACTTACCTAGCTGCCATTTCACTCTCAGGTGTATTTTAGCTAGGAAACACTCTGCCAGCAACTCAGCAGCTTCAGCACGGAAGGTGTCATAATTTGCCACTTAGAATGGAGACAAGGAATCCTCAGATCGTTACAAGCACAATAAGAGCCCCACTACACCATGGAGCCAGGATCATTCCAAAAGGAGAGAAAAAAAAATACTTAAAAGAATATAGTGTTTTGTCTTTTTTATCTTTTTCTATGGCCTAGGAGCATTAACATTCAGGAATGTCAAAAATATCCAAGTGCTCGTACACCCCAGAACCTGATTGATTACTACACGTTTGGAGGGAATGGCTTAGATTTTTTGGGAGTGCTCACAATATTTGTTCATTTTAAAATTATGGTGATACTTGTTGCTATTGTTTCTGCTTTTCTAGGAAGCAAAAACAGAAAAAGAAAGTATGCTGGAGTAAAACCACCGATATTTAAGAATGAGATATGATAACTACACGTCTTTGTTTTGTTTTTGTTCACTGACACATGAAAAACTGCAGACTAGTGTTTTCTACTGAAAAGATCTGAGAACTCAGTTTAAAAAATGTTTTGATGAAAAATTTCTAAGCAGATGAAGAGGCTACACTTTTAGTAATATATTTAATACTTTCACATCTCCTTCCTAAAAAGATATTTTCTGTTCCAATCTGTATGCAGAGATATGCATCCAAGAATAAAATGTTACTGCATGGTATATATAAAATAAATGAAATAGCATGTCCATATTTAATACATATTTGAAGGCACTTCAAATGCAAATTCAGGGACCATAGAGTGCCTCTATATGTATAAACTACAGAGTCAAAAGACAGGTTGAAGCACTGGCATGTAATCATCTATACTATTTAATTTTTATTATGCCTATGTCACAGGTTTACCTTATGCTGAATACACTCTCCCAGTCATTCCCTAAACAGGGACTCAAAGGCAAGGGTGTTCCCAGGTCATGAGCCATGTCACCCTGTTTTAGGGTGGGCACACAGGAGGAAGGATGTTTAGAGGTGAGTACCCAAAACAAAGCAATTGATCCTGATCCTTTGTAATATCTTATTGCCATAGGGATAATACTTTTAAGTCCATGAACAGTCAAGAATTGTGCCTCTTCTTATAATGAGACAATTGTCAGGAGGAAATATATATCAGCCCTGGTTGTGAGGCTGAGATGCTACATCTGCGCAATGTCAGATGATAATGTCTTGGGTTATGGAACCAAAAATGTGTGTTCTATTTTCATCTGCTGAAAGCAGTTGGGGAAATGTTGGTGGTTTGTTTTTTTTTTTCTTTATCTGTTGTTACTCTGGGGGAAGGGGACAGATGCCTTTCTGATAATGATTCAGCTGTTAAAACCAGGTGGGGTACTGTTTCTTATCTCTTTCACCACCCATCCTCCCTCCAG
>VYXD01009093.1:211729-237129 GCA_013397195.1 Hylia prasina | reverse complement strand
TTTTTTTTTTTTTTTTTTTTTAGTTCCTATATTGTGTAGAAAACTTATCAGTTGCTTTAACATGGAGTTTAAAAGAAAGAGCAAGGAGGTACCTGGAGACAGTGAGATGAACAGGCAGCACCTATGCAAGTACCCAAGAAATTCTGAGGACAGACTATTTAGTCTTCCCCATAACGAATTTGATATTTTCATCCTAAAACAGAGCACAAATATTTTCTTTAAAAAAATAAAATCCATCAATGCTTTTAAATCATCACTGTTAGAAAGGCAAATGTCCAATTTACTGTGGTCATCCAGAAAATTAAAACATGCACTATGAATCCTTTTTGATTTAGATGAGATTTTCCCATTTCAAAGAGTTTGATTCATATCTCTGCACATTTTTTCTGAGAACAAACACATAAACAGCTGAGGAACTAGCTATAACAACCAAGTTACAGAACTCATAATATATGAACTGACTTTGTATTCCCATCAGGAAACATATATAAGAGATCATCAAGATCTATTTGTTTGTTTGTTTGTTTTTAAAATTGTCTTCTATTTTAATTCTTTGGTAAAGTATGTTCGAATGATTACAGAACAGTATCCCAATCAAGAATGATTTCCTAAAAGAGGGAAGTGTAATCAGTTCTGAGAGAGACACTCCAGTCTGAAATCTATAACTTAGTTCACTCCTCAGAATATGTCGTGACATCTCAGAAAACTTTTTAATTCTGGGTAGGGGGTCAGACTGAAAACTACAAGATTATAAGATTGTGAAGAATCTGTCCTCTGATACCAACCTGTGGAAATTTTACTTCATAATTTTGCCCTTCTCTTTTTTCACCCCTATTTTGTGTGTTCAGACTAAAGGACTCTTGGCAGTGCCAGCCATCCTGTTATCATATTTGCACTATCCCTAGTAAAACAGGAGTTAGAAAACAGCTGGAACCTCTAGCTACCAATACTGTAAATAATAATAGATTTATTTTCTCTAAACAGCAATGCACATGCATCAAACAGGGTCATAACATAAAGATTTGTAATAAAATAATAATAAAAAAATTGAAACACAGTTGTTAATAAAACATCTCTTCAAGTTTTCTCTTTCATTGTCCATATGTATGTGTGTTGCTGAATGCATGTGTGTGTCTGCAGCATAACAGCCAAATTAGATTTTTGCATACTATATCAAAACAAGTGCATTCACAGTAACCATTTATTTCTTGGTGTTTTCATTTATTTTTTTTAATGAACTTTCCCTGAGGACAGTCTTATGTGAGCATTTATTTATTATAAGGAACAAAAGGAATTTTGATTGTTCCAGCAAAGAAATACACTTTGATGAGCATACAGTACCACAGATGAAAATAACAACACTTTCAAGTAATTAAAAACTTTGTCACTTAAGGAAAAAAATTAAGGAAGAAGTTTCTACTATCTCTATAAAATTTAATGAAGTTATGATAGAGATTTGGGGCCTTGGAAAAAGGAAACTCTTTAATATTTGCCCATGTTTCTCCATTCCTCTAGGGGAACTTATTTTTTCCATCTTATGCAAAAAAGTCCTCCTGATATGAAATCTCAGCCTACCTTTTTTTGGAAGACTGAAAATATAGGAATATATATTTATATACATGCACACGCATCGAGATATATGTGTGTGTATATATATATTTATATCTTTTGTTTTGTTTTGTTTTCATATTTGTACCCATGGTGAGAAGTAAAGGAGCAGTGTCATATAGCAGTGTCATAAAGAGAGTCTACATGAGGCATAAGATGATCCATTTTCTTCTGGATGAGAACACATAGCAAAGTTGCCCTGGAGAAAAAGGTTTCTATGTACCAGCTTAATAGTAATTATTTTATTTATTATTTTACCTCATTGAGAAGTCCTCTGCTCCTCTTTAACCTAGGAAGGTGCTAGGAAAGGATGATCTTAATCACATATAGAAGTCAGAGGAGAAGGAAATACTGTGGCATGCTGTGCTTTTAAGCAGCACTATGTATGGAAATATCAATGTGTTAACTGTTTCATTGTACATTACAGCATTGCAAACAAAAATCTTCCTCTTAAAATTGACAAAAATACATCTTGAAAACTTTTTTTTAATATTTTGATTACTGTGTATATGAGGATTCATGTCTTAAGATTTCATAGAATGTTAAAAGCCAATGGTTTACATCTGATAATTGTCCCTTCAGCACAGCACCCTTTTTATTCTCCTAAGAATCACAGATTCATTTTTTTTTCCCCATGTAAGTCAAGTTATATGAAATGGTAGACAGCAGTGAAAAACTTTTCATTCATTCCAGCATGGCAAGACCTAAAATTTCTCCTGAGAAATGATGCAAATTTCTCCCTGCCTTGCTTATTCACTCTGCATTACAGTAGTACAGCTATTGCTTTTGTGATATAAAATTTGGTGTTTGGATACAAATGTTTTGGTGGTTTTATTTGTTTTGGTTTGTTGGTCGGATTTTTTGGGTTCATTTGGAGTTTCTTTATTTTCTTTCTTAAAAAAATCTGCCAGATTTAAGTAGATAATCTGTCCAGAAGACAAGATAGAAGACAAGATATTTGAGATAATTATCAAGTTTGGGAGGACATTTCTGCAGCTTCAGGAACATCAATGGAGGTGATTCAGGTGTTGATTGGGAATTATCTGCCCTCCCTCAGCAAAACATAAGGGAAAGTAAAAAAGTGCTTTTGGGAAGAAGACTTAGACGCTACAAGACTTGTATTTCTACCAAATAAAATTCAGGTGATATAACAGCTCCATCAGCAAAATGGAGCTGGTGGCAGGAGGCCTATTTTTTTGAGGCAATGAGTTTGTGTTTAAAAGAAGAGTACTTGGAAGTTTTATCAACAGAACTTCGTTGTGAAAGGAATAGCAGCAGTTGATGTGAAATTATTTGAAAATGTATGTGAGAATTTTTAGTAATTTTTTGGGGGCATTTGCCCAAATTTAGTTGCACCTCAAAATTTTTACTCCTGCCTTATTAGTTTAAAGCTATGATCGAAACTCAAAGTGACAGCGCTGTCAACACACTGAGACATAATTCTGCAGAGGCTTGTGCTTCCAGGCCAGCAAACAAAACATCAGCTTCCAAGTGAAAAGACATCAAAACAGGGGAAAAAAGCAATTGTATGCTGTGCATTATCTCCATATAATACTATAAAGTAGAACAGTACATTTACTAATGAAATCAGGGACAGGAGTGCACATGTAGGGAGATTCTGTTCATAGTAGTGCCATAATCAGCAGTCTAATTTATTTATCCCTTGATTTCCATGATGATGGGCTATTGATAGTAATTAATTTCCATGATGGGATTGGCTATTGGTAGCAGTCTGCTATTAGTCTGAAAGACTATAAAGAAGAAAGAACTTCCCTCTTTGATACACACATACATAAAACAAAGTGAGAAAATCATGAAGGAAAGACCTAGGGTGTACTTTATACACACAAAAGCAAGTAAGACAAGATGAAAAGGCTTTGAAATTATATTTAATGCTGTAGCAGTTCTGTTCCTGCATCATACCTCTATTAAACTCAACAACTGAAAGGATACAAAGAAGGTATCTTGGTCTCTTTGTTTTCTGCTGAAATTCAGACCTTTCACACCTTCCAGGGCTGTTCTCAGGCAATAGGTTGTAGATTTACTTGCAGAGGAGGCAGTACCTTCAGCTGCACTCCTTTGTGTGAAAGTAGGAAACTGCAAAATGAATGAACAGGGCCATGGAAAACATCACATTTCCTCCTTCCACATGCTTCAGTCAAGTCTCCACAGCAGCCTCCATCTCTAGGGTTGAAAGTGTTGGTGTGAAGGAGGGTGAGAACCAGCAAAGACATGACACAGCTCATGTCACTTTGTGGTCAAAAGCCATGGGCTTTAGACCTTACACATGTGCACTTCATGTGGAACATTCAATTTCATTAGAGAATGACAGTGAATCAAAATATTCTTAGTGACACAAATATATAAAGAGAAAACAATATTTCTTCAAGATCTACATGGCTTCTATAAAATCTCTCTAGCGTCTCTGGACACAGGAGGGCTTTTTTACTACTGCAAGTAACTACTGTATTTTTAATAATTGTGCAACAACAAAAACCAAGTTAGTGAACTGTAAAGAGATTAAAAAAAATGCCACAGAACAACACAGAAGAGGAAAGCCCAATTAAAGAGTTTAAGCCTAAACAGAAGTACTAATTTGGATCTATTGGGAGAATTATAGCCATAGAACAATTGTCAAACAGAGCACTAAATATGCCAAATCCTTGTGTTACAGAAGCACTACTACGAACCTGCAGTCCCCTGGTGAGATGCCAGAAGGAAAAGGGGAGGACTCTGTTTCCTTCCTGTACCTTCTCCTCAATAACATAAGGTAAGTCAATAAAACCCCTTTGTTGTCTTCATTGCATCTACTACAATCACCTCACAGCATAGTGGTGTCAACAAGGTGATGTCATCTTTTCCTGCCCTCTTGCAGCAAATACATTTGCCAGCATTGGAGATTAAGCTTTAGAGACCTGGTGATCAGTACATTCTCAAAAACCTAACAACAGAAAACAAGCAACCCAACATGAGAGTGAATAACACTGCAGCCCTACTGATGGTGCATTCTGAAAGTTTTCTCCTAAAATTCTTTGCTCCTCCCTAGCAACAAGAGTGCAGAAAATTTTACACATGTATCTTAGTTATACAAAAAATAAACCAGGGTTTTATTTAAAAATAAATGTTCTGCTGCATGATTTGTGAAAGAAAGCATAACGAAAAAGAATCACCTCAGTTTTTCCAAAATTGAACCAATTCTTTTGGCTGGTACAAATACTTGATAAGTTTGCAAATGCTGGTGATGAACAAGGCCCTGCGGACCATCAACAACCCAATTGCTATGATGTCTGGGACTATTGGCTGTACTTAGTGTTTAGAATTCCTAGTGATTTTACATGACACAGGACTTTTGCTTGTAATATGCTACACTTTTCCTGCCTCCATATTATATGTTCTTTATGTAATTTTCCAGATCTGACTGGTTAAACATAAAGGAAACAGCCTTGGTACTGAAGTGCACTGTGAAACCAAAGTATGAAAAAGCTGAATTTCAGCTCTGATCTTTCTTTACGCTTCTTTGTCATGGGTCCAATTTGCACGTTTATTTGAGAAGCAAAAGTTGTTGCAAACATCACCTCTTCACTTATTCCAGAGGTCACCTTAAACCTAGCCTACAGATCTCCATGATAGGCACCCATGTAGCATCAATTAGAAGATTTGAGATATCCTTAGAGTTTGGCTGGTTCACACAAATTGAGGATATAGTGGCACAATTTTTCAAGCAAGGTATCTGCAAATTAATTTAATGAGAGCCATGACTAAATAATGTCATGGAACATCCAGCATCTTAATAAGAACATTTAATGGCACATCAAGACTTTTTTTTCACTCTTTTACTTAGAATTTTTTAGGGGTATGTAACACTGTTGTTCCTGATCTGACATCCCTATATCTATAAAAGTAATTAAATAAACATTACTTATTATTACAGAAATTTCCAAAACCACACAAAATATAAAGCCCTTCAAAAGACTTCAGGGCTTTTGCCAGTTCCATCCTTATACACTTTTCATATCGTCTTCAAGGACTGATCAATATTCTAGCATGGAGTTCACCTCACCAAGGCATAAAGATCCAAAAATCTGATGTTTTAACTAGCAGCCTGAGCTCCCTTCACAGAAACATTGCCAATTTCAAAAGGAATTGAGACATTTTACATTGATCTGATGTTAGGAAGTAGACCCACCACTCTATTGGCTGCGGAGGAAGCTTAGCTTATCACCAGCCTGGGCTCAGGACTAGATTTTCAGGATGATGAGGCTTGATTAATAAACCCCATTCATTCAATTTAGAATCATTCTCAAAAACATAACTGTTTTTCTTTTTTCTGCTCTCCCACATTCAGCATAAGACGTTAGCACCTTTCAGCACTTTAGAAGAACGTATATCTTTGACACAAAGGTGCAAAGCCTTTGAGCTTCTGTGCTAAAGGAAGAGGGAAGTTGAGCTCAAAAACCTGGCTTATGTCTGACAATCTGGCAATAGCACAGTATTTGTTAGCTAATGTTAAGAAGTGGACTTCATTCCATATTAGAAAGGAGAAATAACTCTACACGGTGTGCTAAGCTGACCTGAGGGAAAATTCCTATTAGCAGGATATAAAACCAAGAACTCTACTTGTATTATAAAAACAGAGTAATGAAACTTGTTCTGGGGGCACTGTTTGCTCACACAGCTCACAGGACAATGAGGCCTTATTCCTCATTGTGGCATCATTGCTGTAATGAAAGTAAGAAATAAATGCAATAAAAACACCCCAAAAGGCAGAATAACGCCTGCCTTAAAACTCATAAGATTAATAAAGCAAGGATTGATTTCAAGAAAGGAAATTAACCTGCTGAAGCAAAATACAGTAAGCTCTGACACAGAAAATGCTCCCTAAGTTCATCCCCATGGTAGTTTTGCTTGAGTAGGGAATGTTGGGCTCAGTTTTTGAGTGAATACTGACAGTCTGTGCTATAGAGCTGGCAAGGTTTAAACATGAAACAGCCATCTGTGGGGAGAAGGAATGGAGAGAAAGGACAGCACTCTGGTTCCCTGGATAGTAGACCTGGATCCCCAGCAGAAAAAAAACAGGAGATGACAGATGAAGGACAAACACATAGGAGTAGCATGGGATCTGCTGCAGTATGTGAGATGATTGCAGACTACTTTCAGTTATATAGTGCTAAAAAGGATATTGGAGTAATTGTCACTATGTAGAAATGATGCCATCCATCTCAAAGCCTTTCAGTACTTAGGATACCCATTTGGTGAGTCCTCAATACTTTCTGGTATTTCGGTACTTGCCTCAGCTAGGACAGCAGCATCACTCTAAGCCACACCTCTACATGAGCAGAACTGCTGGAGGCTTAGCAAAGTCCATAGCAAAAAATCACTTCCTATTGCCATGTGGACTCTAAGGTGATTACAGTTACACTGCAGAACTGAGAGCTCACATTCCTTGTGAAAGCCCTTTCATTACGATTTCTAAGTACTGCACATAGTTCATCTCGCTCCTTATTAAGGTTTACTGGCTTAGGCTCAGCATTTTATTAAAATGGCTATGAGGCCTGCTGACTGGAGCGATATTGTGTCTGGACAGTTCAGCGTGTGCCTGGCTCCATGAACAGGAGTGTTTCTAAATGCCGAGATCACATTAACTGTATTTTGGGTACAAATATGCTGGTTCGGATCTAGCTGTAAATAGATAGCTCAAGGTTACCTTCTAAGCCAAAGCTGAGAATTGTCTTCCCCCTCTCCATGTCCAGCCCTAGGCTATACTCTGATCTGCTAGTAGGTTATGCATATTCATGTTTTCAT
Source organism: Hylia prasina (assembly GCA_013397195.1). Classification (NCBI taxonomy): domain Eukaryota; kingdom Metazoa; phylum Chordata; class Aves; order Passeriformes; family Sylviidae; genus Hylia; species Hylia prasina. The sequence continues at coordinate 229,719 of VYXD01009093.1, read as the reverse complement.
AGCCTCAGGAACCAGGACCTTGTACAAGGCCTCAGACATAGACAAAAGTCTTCTCTTGGTGGAAAACAACATAAAGAGATAGAGCAGAAAGGCAAAGCATATGCTAAAGAGAGGATGAAGCCAAGGGAGGCTCCCAGACACCTCTCAAGGACCTCCAGTGAGCTTGAAAGCTGTTTCTTCTGCAGATCTTCTTGCCTGCAGATATGCTGTTTGTCCTTTGAAGGATGAATTCTCCCTCCAGCACAGAGAGCCTGGTGGTACGCTGAAGGTATGACTTTCCTCTCTCCTTGCAGCACCTTTGTTCCAGCTGTAACCTAGTGGGGATATACTCCCTCCAGGCTATAAAACTGCCACATTAGGATCCTGACAAGGCCCTACTTCTACTCAAAGCAGCTCCCTTGAGCATATGTTGAAGTTCCATATACAAAGACTAAGCTCTACATACATGTAGCCCCACAGCCTTAATGTAATTGACAACTCAGTTACTTAATTGGATTTCCTTCCCTTCTCTCTTCACAGACATTTATTCTTACCTTTGGATTTTTCATACTGTTGTAACAGCATCAAGCACAACACAGCAGATGTATTGTCCGACAACAGATTGTTCCCCAACACAAATTCCATTCATCAAACCACCAGCTATAGATTACAGGTCCAGTACTTATAAATTACATTTGAAACCTTAATGGAGGTGTCATTCACCTCTATTATTATAATAATACAATAAGAGACATGTAAGCTTTAAAAATTAAAGTCTGTGCATTCCTATCCATAGTAAAGCCTGGCTGTATGTGGGCTTTAATATGCAAATAGAAAATTATTAAGCAAACCTTTATAAAACAAGGTGAAAGGGTTTCTCCTTTCCTTTCAATACATTGCTTTGGCAAAAAACAAAACAAAAAAACCCACCTCCAACCAATTAAACAACAACAACAACAAAACAAACAAACAAAAAAACCCACAAAAACAAGCAAAAAAAAAGCCAACAAAATCCAACTTTCATTACATGTTTTTGATTCTGAAAACTTTCCAAGCACACATGCACAGAAACAAACAGGCCACATATATATTTCATAGTCAACTCTGAATTTCCCAGTTTAACTTCCTCACCAAAAAGGAACACAAAATACTAAATGTCGTCTGCAGAGCTTGACTAGATCTTCACAAAGCTTGCCAGGACATGGTACATAATAATACCCTTGCAGACAGAGTTGCCTAATTTGGACTCAGTTTGATAAACCTTTTAAAGTAGACCTGATTCTCCGCTGGATGAAGTTATGGATGTCATGATGATGTATGATGGAAATAATACCTTCAGTGAGTTTGTACCATTCTCATTAGAGAGTTGCCAAAACCTCCAGATAACAGAGACAACTCATAAACCAGCACCCCCTTTACTGTTCTGATACTCAGGCAGCCCTCATGTAATGCATGGATCAGACACAAAAAATACTGAAGGAGGTTGCTTTAAAACAGAATCAATCTGCTTTTCATCTTAGTCTTGCAGTTTTTCTAGCAGATTATTCACACAATTGTCCAGCATTGTCACACTGAGCATAATTCACTCATCCTGACGACTATAAAGTGCAACTGGGGAAAATCGACTGACAGTGATTCATGTAAGGAAACCAATGTATGTGATACAAATGTACTTGAGGGGTATCCAGTTGCTTATCTTTGTTTGCTTCACCTTCCTTTTTTTGATGGAACAGTCCAGAAAACTGTTCTTTATACTTTTTTTCTTTTTTTTCATTTAAGACCTAACCCAATCTATTCAAAATTGTGTATATTTTGTAAACTGAGGCATCATCAACAACAGTTGCATACTGCAATTCTGCACAGGCAAATCCAAGCAAAATAAAACAGACAGTCTTATCCCCTGAAATAATTGGAAGAATCCTCATCCTAGAGAGTCAGAAGATAAGTGATTTTGGATCAGAAGATACTGCAATTACCCAGGAAATGAAAGGGAAAAAAAATTACATGAATCTTTTTTGCTAGAGAATTATTAGTATCTAAAGAAATAAAATACATACAGAATATATTAAGAAAGCCCTTTAATTGCTTTTATTTATTTAAGGGATCAGAGGACTTGAAAACTAAGAAATTCTGTTTTCTCTTTGCTTGCTGCTGTCTCCCTAGGCCCCAGGGATGTTGCTCACAGGGAAAACCAAAATTGTATTAAGTGCCTTGGACAACACATCCCATTTATATGCTCCAAATAGCAAAGACACAGCATCGTAATTTCTTCCCTCCAAACATCACGATGATGGTGGCTGGAGAAGGGTGCTGACTGCTGGATATGGAAAGAGTTAATATAGATTCCTGAAGGAAATAAGTAGCTATGTTTCTAGCATCAGAAGAGTGAAACAGTATTCTCTCTGTGACCCTGTACTGCCAGCTGCCAGCCTTTCACAGGCACAGGTTATTATGTGGCACTTGAGGAATGCAATAGCTCTCTTCCATTATTCTGATGAGGTTTTTTGTATTTTCCTTTTTTTCTGAGAGCACTGTGTCTTTCCTTGGGAATAAGTCACCAGGAGGGAGCTTTTTAATCTGTCACTCAGGGACTCACATAAGCAAGTACCTGTATAACAGGGTTTGTGGGATCTGGGGAAGATTGAGTTCTTCAGTCAAGACTTGAAGGTGTGACCTCCTGATTTAGAAGACAGAGTGCTACTTCTGGAGTTTACCACTTCCACCATCCTCCCCATTTGTTTTTGTCAAGCTCAAGAATTGTGCTGCCAGTGGAAAGGACTGCAGTTCTTAATGAAAGCAGAAGTGCTGGAAATTAAATCTGTGCTTTCTGAAAGATCATCAGCACTCTGTTTTAACCCATTTTTCTTTCCTTTTTTTTTTTTCTCTGTTAAAAACTTTTAGACAATAGCTTTTCTTCCTTTTTTTTTGCAATTCATTTGTGTTATTTGTTTACAAGGATGATCACTAGTAGTCCAAGATATTTTTTATGGCTGTTCTTCATTATAATGTCAGACAAAAGTGTGAAACAGACAAGCAGACAAAAATATAGTTCAAACAAAAATTCAGTAAACCACAGGAGACAACTATGGAGAAAAGATACAAATACTGATTTTGTTGGAGCAAATCTGGAAAACAAATGGAATTGTAAGCACCAAATTTTCAGGTGATAAATAGCCGTTTGAATTCACAGCAAAGATACATTACTCAATTTACTTCTAGGCTTACTTCCAGCTGTGTGGTAAGATGACCCTGACTGGACATAAGGTTCCCAACAAAGCCACTCTGTTGCTTCCCTTNAACTGCTCCAGTGTGGGTCCTTGCCACAGTGTGAGTCCTTCAGGAAAAGACATTCCATTGTGGCTGCCCCCCCAGGGCCACAGGTCCTGCCAGGATCCTGCTCCAGCACAGGCTTCCCACGAGTTCACAGCCTCCTTTAGGCACCCCCCTGCTCCAGTCTGGGCTCCTCCATGGGCTGAGTTGGATCTCTGATCCCCTGTGCCCTCCCTGTGCTGCAGGGACACAGCTGCCTCACCATGGGCTGCTCCAGGGGAATCTGAGCTGCAGAGCCTGGAGCAGCTCCTGCCCCTCCTTCTGCACTGCCCTGGCGGTCTGCAGGGCTGTTCCTCTCACCCTCATTCTCCTGACCAGCTGCAGCTGTTGTTGTGCAGTTTTTCCCACACTTNCAGTTGGGCAGGAGAGAGAAAATATAGCAAAAGGGTCATGGATCAGGAAGGATCAGGGAAGGATCTTTCACCAGCTATCAACATGGGGAAAATAGACTCAGCTTGGGGAAATCAAGTTATTTCCAAGAAAATCAGAGTGGGGTAATGGGNGGTCCATCCTGGATCCAGCTGCACAGCTCTGCAGGACAAGGAGGAAGTGTCCAGCAATTTCTCACAGAAACCACGTCTCTAACCCCCCAACATTTTGTCATGCAAAACCAATACAACCTGAAATAAGAACATGAAAACTGGAGGCTCCAGACTTTGGAATCATAGTATAAAGAGTGTCCTAGGGTGACAAAGAGCCATATCCTCAACATACACATCACCTGCCACGATAGTACACCTGTAGAACCTGAGGCATTTGGTAGTGTTCGTCATTGAGGCAATTAAGAATTCTGCCTAAAGATGTTTGACCTTTTGATCATCCTCTTCTTTTTTTTTTGTTGTATCTTTTCCTTTTTTCTCCCCTTTTTCTGTTTGTTTGTAATTTTTTTGTTCATTTTGTTTGTTTAGTTTAGTTTTGTTTTAATTAAGAGAAGGAAGATAGTACCATGGCTGCACCCAGCACAGAGGAGTCCGAGCTGTTGTCCTGTGGACAGAGCACAGGACAGATGATTAAATTTGTCTTCCTGTCTTTCCTAATTCTCCTCCGTGTGGCTTCAGGCAACTACCTTCTCTATCATTCAATTCCTCCATCTCTGAAATAATAAATGATCATGAGCATAATAGTGATGTTTATTGATATTAAGATTTATTGTGAATCTGCTGTTTGGGTGTTATTATTGTGTTTATTATTATTATTATTATTATTATTATGCTTCTGCACTGGTGAGAGCAGCTTAAAGCATATACCACTGTGCTGGGATCTACAACTTGCAATGGAAAAACTAGCCTGAAAGATAACCTTGCCACTAACAAGGTAAAAATTAGAGCATCAAGCAACTCTATAGCTTGCCTCACTGATAACAAAGCTTTCAAATACCCTGAGCCAGATTCTGTTCTCAGCGAGATGAGTGAAAATCTGAGGGGTCCTGCTGAGGTCCACAGGACTATAGGGAAATTACTAAAAATCAGAATTTGGCCCTGTGGTATTTAAAATAAACGTGCTCACTCTGAAGGGTCTGATATATGTTGGTGCTCAGTGTGCTACACAGGGAAGGAAAAACAACAGACACACACAAATGCTAATTAAAACTGCAGATGTGACTTGGTGGCTAGATTAAATAACACCTCTGGAAAGAGGGAGAGCTGCCAGCTATAAAAGCAGAAAGCTCCTCAATTAAATTTCTCAAAGGGTTGTTGTTGATCTAATTTCTCCTAATTTCTAGAAGGAGAACCGATAACCCTCTCTTTCCGGATGACGTCTGTCAGTTAAATGCTGACCCATACCTATTCCCAAGTGCACTTTGACTTTTTCTCCTTATAGTTCACCAGTAGCTCAGGTGGATATTTAAGCAGGTTTCTTAAACACTCCTATTTTCTCCTGCTTGGGTGAAAATAGAGCAGGCAGTGCACATGTGGGACTGAGGCTGCCAGAATAGATCGTTTTCAGCCCTTTTTAGTTGCAGAGTGAGCATGGAAAGCCTGAGTTCCAGACAGGACAATAGCCATCAATTTGGATGGAAAAAAAACGTGTCATGTCTATGTGTGCTAAATTCAGATCTTCACAATGCTTCTAATCTCACAGGCAAAATCAGTCCTATTTCCACTAGACCTGGTTAGTTGGCTTGCAAAGTATTTACAGTGCCACCAAAAATGCATGAAAATTCTCTTTTGGGTTACAGCAGTGGCAGAGAACTTTAAAAATTCATATCATTGCTAAGGAAGAAAAGAAATAGAATGCCAAAAACTCTGCAAATGGAAAACTGAAAATGAAATAAAGCTAAGCCCCTCAGCCTGGCTTATCATTGCTGGAGACAATGTCTCCTGTGGCTGCTATTCCTACAACAGCTGCTGTGTGGCATTGCTCCCCTTCAGATGGAAAGGAAACAGTGCTCAACACAGTGAGTCAACAGCGCTGGCTGTAGCACTTTTCTTCCAGACAGCCCTATTCCCTGTCCTCGTAACAAACTGTTCTAATTGTTATGTTGACTATTATGGCTAAAATTGCAATGCTCTGATGTTCAATTTTTTTTTTTTGTCTATATTACTATAAAGCTATGGGGAGGGGGAAAAATGCCTTTTACAAATTATTTTTAAGGAAAAAAAAAAGAAATGCCTTAAAATAATCTGTTGGCTATAAAATCTATTATGAAATATATTTCAATTAAAAGGCTACATAATTTATATGCATAAGCTTTTCTTCTGTCAAGTTTATATTTTGTTGTCTTGTCATAATGCCCTGAAGTAACTACTTTTGAATTTTAAACTTAAGCATTTATCTTAGCAATCATGCAGTGAAGATAAATATCCCTTGAGGAAGATACACGATTGGATCTTGTATACTAGTAAGTTAGGCTTTGTAGCAGTTATTACTGCACTACGAAGTATGGTGGTTCAATAGCAACCTTTGGCATTTGGAGATACTCTGTTTATGTTCAGTGAATGTTCACTGAACATAATGCAGGTTGCATAATGCAGCTATGCATGTTCATGTTATGTACATGCACCACTTAATTAAAGCCATGTGATGCTTGTGATCCCAAAGCTCAGTGTGGGATCCTTGGAAAACATTTGGGTGGCATAAAGGGGTCATAAATTAGTTTCAAATGTTGATTAAAATTTCCCCTGGTGCTAAACTTTCTGTAGGAGTCTGTTTCTTAGCTCTCTTCTAGCAGAGGGGATTTCACCAGTTTAAATGGTTCCTGAATTCCTTGGCATGGTCAGTGTGAGCCAAATTCACTGGAATTTTTTAATTATTATTTTATTTTATTTTATTTTGTGAACAGGGTACTTCTCAGCTGGCGCAGTACTTTGATATGCTTTACTCAGCAGCCATGTAGAGATGCTTGGGGCCAGTACAACAAGGGAACAGATTGAGAAGAAAATGTCTTGGGACAACAGAAAGGTGAGGACAGTCACACAAGTGACTATTCAGCTGTCACACACCTTAGTTTCAGAATGTTAATTATGTTAGGTGTTTAACTTAAGTAAGAACCTGGTCACTGAAAGATCTAAGACTGCACAGTTGTGAAAGCAGACAGCTATCTTCTGTGACAGAGCACCAGCACTCACATGGCCTTGTGTTTAGCCAGACATTACTGAAAAATCCAGGGGGGGGAAATGGAAAATGCTGATACTGACATGGGGAGGAGGTATTAATGGAGAGATGGGAATAGATTAAAATTTGTGTTAGTTTTTTCCTGATATGTGCAAAGATGTAGAATAGCTGAAACTGAGGGTGAAACTGCTTCTGTAGACTTTCTCTAGACTGGGCTTTGAAGGAGTTTTTCACTTTGCTGACCACTGAAAAAATAAGTGATTATTAGACCACAAAAATAAACATTAAATTAGTTTTTAAATTAAAAAAAACAAAACAAAACAAAACAAAACAAAACAAAAATAAAAAACAAAAACAAAACAAAACAAAACAAAACAAAACAAAACAAAACAAACAAACAAACAAAAAAAAACCAAACAGTAAGGGCCTCTGAGCCAATGCACAAGGTCCTAGAAATAAACCTGATTTCCCACAACATGACATATCTTTCTCTGAAAGAGGGTCTCCGCTGAGTGTGGTCCTGAAGTTTCTTTGACTTATATTGGAAAAATCTGTCCCCCTAATTTGGACAGAGAGCCTATGACTAATAAGAAGGTGGGCACTCAACAGGCAAGCAGGTGAGCCACAAGCTGGTCCCAGTCTCTCCCTGCTGGCTGCTCTCCTCCCCACCTTTCCTGCCAGGCTGCAAGGAGTCACTGCAGTGGTTATTTATCTCTACAGTGAGGACTTGCTTTCAGGCATAGTCTTATTGATTTCAGTGTTGGCTATACTGCTTGTTTGTAACCTGAACAACTCATACTCTTCTCTGCCAAGTTGCATGAAAGCCAAACAGGTATCAGGACCACATAACATTTCAGAGTGTGTTACAACCTTTGTCCTGTGCTGTTATTGCCTTTAGGCTTCATAAGAGGTGAGGATACAGATGTATGATTCTTATGCTTGCCAATATAAGTTCAAGGGCCTTTTTTTTGGTGGTTGTGATTTTTTTTTTTTTTTAATTTTTTTATTTGATCTTGGTTCCTGACTTCCTATTGAAACAAAATGTTTGTGATCATGATCATTCTGCCTGACTCTAACTCCCTTTTCCTTGCCAAACTCTTGGAGCTCTTAGCCAGTTTCAACTAACTAGGGAAGATGAGAATTTATATTTAATTTCTAAAGCATTTTTAGGAAAAGTAGGGATCGGTTCCCAGAACAGCCTATCCATGAAAGTATTTTCTGCCAGGAAGGATGACTGATCAGTTGTCATCAGGTGTTACAGCCCAGCAGTCACCAAACAAATAGCTCTGGACCCATTTCTAATTACGTTTATCTTGCACTGTCTTGTAGACTTTTAGGAATATAAGTTGGCAAGAATATTCTGGGATAATTTTGGGACTCGTTAGTTGCTGCAAAACAGGTTTCTATAGTTTTGTTTCTAATGGATGCTAGATTTATTTCCTCTCTTATCCCTGTTGGCTGCTGTCCTGATTGTGACAATCCTGTTTTTATATAACGAATCTAGACATACTGCCCCAGTCAGCTGTTCGATGCACTGGGAGCAACTGTCTGTCCTCAGCATTTGATACATTCTTCCTCTCTCCATGAAAGCCTGAGAAAACAGAAAAAAAAAAATAAACCAAACCCTTAAGACTTGCCAGAATTGTGGCTCATCTGCCTCCGTGGCTCAGATAAGCTGGTGGGTAGGAGTATTATATACTGACTGTGCTTTGCCACTGACCAACTGCTAAACTCAGATTATTCAGAGGAAATTTCCTGAAACCCTACGGGCAAAAATGCCCTGCTGGTATACTACACACACACACACATATATNACATACACATTGTACCACCACCCCACTCGTCCCTATCAGGAGATTTGTCTTTCCCTGGATTCATTCATGCACTGGAGCAGAAAATAAGAATATATATATATATATATAAGTACATTAAAAAAAAGACACATCTGTAGGGTAAATCAAATTAATTCTACTCAAGTCAAAGCAGCTATCCTGATATTCACTAGACAAGGGTTAATTTTATAATTTCTATAAGTATAAGCAGCCATGCTTCAGTTTTACCTGCAGCTTTCACAGAACACCAGTATTTTAAGCATGCAGCAAAACAGCAAACCACAGTGTAGCCATTGCTTTCATGTAGCTGGTTGCTTATTTTAGACAGGAAGAAGTCTGTTCTTTTCAAAATATAATGGAAAAGATTACTAGCCACAAAATATATAGCAGCTGGAGGTGTCAGTTTGAATGCTGCGCACACATCAAAATACAAACATTTTTAACAGGTTTTAGTGCAGNACAGAAAAAAAAAAATAAACCAAACCCTTAAGACTTGCCAGAATTGTGGCTCATCTGCCTCCGTGGCTCAGATAAGCTGGTGGGTAGGAGTATTATATACTGACTGTGCTTTGCCACTGACCAACTGCTAAACTCAGATTATTCAGAGGAAATTTCCTGAAACCCTACGGGCAAAAATGCCCTGCTGGTATACTACACACACACACACATATATCCAGGTACAGAAGGTTTGTCTTTCCTTTTCTGAAGGTAAATGCTGCCCTGATCAATTTAGATTGAGAAGCAGTCTTACTTGCAGGTGAGATCTTGGCACCTATTTTTATTTACAAACATTAATAAGAATTCTTAGAGAAATTCCCTTAAGTACAGCTCTTTTAGAGCTATTCTCTGCCAGTCCAGTTTTCTTCTATGTCTCTCACTGTGACACCCCCCATACAGTCTGGGCTGACATTTGTGATCACTGCTACCCTCTCTTTAGCTTCACAATATAGTTTTAACCATCCTGGGGCTAAATTTCAGTCCAGTATGTGTCCTGTGGCAGCTCACCACCAGATAATGCCTCTGGGTCTGATGCACAGAGCAGATTCCCCTCCCTCCCAGGACAATACAGCACATACACATTGTACCACCACCCCACTCGTCCCTATCAGGAGATTTGTCTTTCCCTGGATGCATTCATGCACTGGAGCAGAAAATAAGAATATATATATANTGGAAAAGATTACTAGCCACAAAATATATAGCAGCTGGAGGTGTCAGTTTGAATGCTGCGCACACATCAAAATACAAACATTTTTAACAGGTTTTAGTGCAGAACCAAAAAAAAACCAAAACAAAACCCAACAAAAAAAACCCCCAAAAAACAACAAAACAAAACAAAAAAACCCCACAAAAACAAAAAAAAAACCCCACAAACAAATTAGCAACACACTTGCTCTATCTATGCTCTATGCTTCCATGTATTTTTATAATTTAAGTATATTAAAAGAAAATAAAATCTGATGAATGCATAAAACGAAAAGGATTCATTTTGAAATTGTAACGTAATCAGCTTCAAATCTCTGCAGGTTGTGGGGCACACCACTGAGCTGAAGTCATGTTGAAGAAACAGCTTAAAATGACTCACACTTCCTGGTTTCTGGGTAGATTAGGTATTTGGGGGGAGAGGGAGAAAAGGGGAGTGTTTGGGACTTTTTGTCATTCTTTTCCCAAAACACAGAAAGGAACGACTTCAAATGCTGCAAGCATCCTGTTTGAAAAGGTGACTTCAGAGTGCAGGACTACCTGGATTGATTTTCCCAGACATGGGAAGTGGCACTAGGTGGGCTGTGTGATCTCCAGACAGCTGTGCTCTTTCTTTGTGAAACGCTTTGAGATTTACGATTTCAAGCCACTGGTGCAAAGGAAAAAGACTTAGCAAAATTAAGAGAGAGACAAATAAGTTTTCTATAGGATTTTTTAAGCAATCTGCACAATTCTATTTTGCAGGGATATTATTCTCCTTTCAGATTTATCATATGATACAAAAATTCTACAGAAGGGGTAGCATCCTTTATTAAATTAAGGGGCTATTTAGAGTAATTTCTATAGAATCCAATTTAGTTTCTAAAAACCCCTATAGGTTTCAATCTTTTTCTATTCTGTAGGATTTCACCATAGGGACTGTTACTGGTGGCTGAAGGATTTGATTCACAGCAAAATTGTTTTGTAGAAAGGAAAAATGGCTTCACTAGGAAAGATTTTAATGTAAAGCAGTGTCTGCTTTTGCAGGTAACAGCCCTAGGCTGCTCCTTTGGCTAAATTGGGGCTGGATATACCCACAGTGGTGAAATAAAACTATATAGGGGTACAGTGAACTTTGCCCAAGTGACATTCGGAAGGTTTGGTCCTGAAAAATCTACTTCCCCCCCCGGCTTTTTTTGGGTATTTTCGAGGCAGACTCTCACAACTATCAGCTGAATGGGAAGTCTGACTGCTTGTAGTGAGTAACTCAAGTATAAAAGCAAGTTCTTTTAAGGGGGAAATGGCTCCTTAATCTGCCATTTGGTGGAAGCTGGCAGTTTCTCAGCACCAAGTTGCATCCTATTGATCTACCTGTGATTGTGCAGCTCTTATTGCCCTCCCCATTACCTGACTGCTTGCCAACAATTTGAGGCTGCATTTTATGAGGCAACAATACACATGGGCTCTGCAAAAGCTATATCGGAACAACACGAAGAGGAGAAGCAGCTCAGCCAGCAGTGACAGTTCCTCTACCCCAGCTCAAACGACTAACTGGGTAGGAAAATCAGATTCACAGACTCTCTTAAACACTGAATCGCAGTCTTGTGTCTAAAGTACTTTGCAAACACATGTTCCCAGTTGCCTTTCCAGCACACTGTGGTCCTTTGAATCAACAGCAGTGGGAAGGAGCACAGACCCAGGGTTTCATTTTGCCAGCAGCCTGCAGCACTGAGACCGTGAAAGTCGAGCACACCTTAAGTTTTAGAGGTTGCCATGGTGATGAAAGGAGGCATTACAAAATGCACAAGCTGTTGAACATGTTGCGGGAGCTGAGAGGAAGGGCTAAGAATAAACTTTGGGCTAATTCTCCGTAACGGCGGGCTCCAAGCAGCTGCTGCTCGGCCGGCATCGCATCCCAGCATCACATCCCAGTTAAGCAGCTCGTTAATACGAGGCAGATTGGAGCAGGAGGGTTTCGCCCCGCTGGGCACGCACGGGTCCTGGTACCCAGCACAACAGCTGCAAATGGAACGTTCTAAAGAAAGAAAGGGCTAATTTTATTATGATGATTATTATTACTATTTAATTCCTCATTTCCATGGGGCTGACAGATAAGATTGCGCCAGCTGCCGGCGTATGAATAACCCTTTATTATTTTAATACTGCCTGCAAAGTCCCCTCATGACGACGGCTGTAGTGATGAACTGGAACAATAGGAAAGGTGCCCCTGCAGCTGAGACAGGAGCAGGAGTTTTGAAGGGGAAGGAAGATGAATCTCACCCTGCACCATTTCTGTAGCTGGGTGTGCTCACTCCTGGAACCACACAACTGAATCCCAGAATGTACTTAGTGAGAAGGGACCCAAAATATTCACCAAGTCCAACCCCTGCCTCTGCATACCAAGAGGAAGAATGTCAGGGTGCCTGGCCCCTAACACTGGAGCAAAGAAACCTCCAGGGTGTTTTTTAGACAGAGTATTCCTGCCGCCCAAAGACATAGGATCACATAGGGCTAGCAGGTAAATGCCCCGTGTGCTTCTTGTAGAAAGCCACCCACAAAAGACAGTTTTTCATTTTCCATATACCTCAAACCTATGCCTCCACACTCGCTGATCTGAGGCAGAATGCTTTAGCAAAGTCTTTTTTCCGCCTGACAAAAACCCACTAGATGGCAACATCCCTCATCCCCTCACCCAGCACTGCCAGAGCCAGATCCCTCTTGGCGCAGGGGACTGAGTGCTTTGGGGGGTGGCAGATAAGACACAGAGATCTTGGATGTTATCATGTCCTGCGATTTCCAAAGTACAAACACAAACGGATCGGCAGAAAATTCATTGCCAAATGCACCCTAGCTTTGAACAAAAATTTAACCGTCGATGGCAAAGTGTGTGTTACCTGTGTCTGTTGACGACAGAGAGTTACTTCTGAGTACTTGTGCAGATTTTAGGCACTGTAATTCAAACAGCCCAGTTCATTAAGGATATAAAAACTACAAACCCAACAAAATCTGATCAACAAACCTCTTGCCCTCTGCTCTCATAGGCTTTCCCTACTGCCTTGTCTTTCTCTCAGGTATTGTCTTAAACTAGTTTTGATTACAAGCTTTCTGTGTATATATCTGTTTACATATCTATAAAGTGCACATCACATTTTCAGCATAACTTGCAAGATTAATAGGAAATTCTCCAAGTTTCTTTGTCCACAGGTCCCACCCTATCGGTCTCAAATGTATGTGCATCCATACGAGTTCTCAGAGACACTAGAAAAGCACCCAAAACCATGCAGGGGAAATAAATGTGCTGCAGGAGCAGCAGATACAAGAAAGTATAGGATGGAACTTAGAGGAAGGACAAAAACATGGATGTATTTAACACAGAGTGTTATAGTGATCCAGTATTAAAGGGGGGAGTAGGATAATATCGCTATCTGATGTGACAGGTTATCATGAAGTAGAAAAAGGCAAGTTTTAAGTCTCCCATGTAGGTCAATATATGGCACATTTCTCAGAGATATAACCCCAGCCTACCACAGGATCTGGTAATGATGGCCTGGATGAGGGGTCACCTGTGATTTGATGCTGAGAACAAAGCATCCAACCCCATGGAACCCCTAGAGTGGGTCCTGCTTGACAGACTGATAGCCTTTAATCTTCAGGTTTTATCCATCTTTTTAGTTCTAAAGTCAGGGTGAGTCCATCTCTCATGACAAAATTTGCCTATCAGCATGTGTTAAATTTGGGTTGCATGTTTTTTGTCCCTTTTCCCAAAGCACACTGGTTTTGATATTACTGTTACAGAACCTCCCTCCAATTTGTTTCCTGCAGCATGAGCACATGAGGTTCAACCCAAACTCAGCTTTTTAAAAGGGTGATAAAGGAAGGGAGCTCTGGAAAATAATGCCACAACCCTCTCCACAGAAATTCAGGCTAGGAATGAGAAAACTGTGAAAATCTATGAGATTAAAGATGTTGGCTTTTGTGTTTAAACAAGGTCCTACTACAAATGTGCCCTATCTGCCCCCCTCCCCCCAAAAAAAAAAAAACTAGAAGGGAAGGGGAAGAGTGAGATGAAGTTCATTAAACATGGATAACTAGAGTGTGACTGGCATAGAAAGATTAGTAGCTAGATTGACTGGAGCACTGCCGTGTAAGGAAGACCATCCAGTGTAAGACACTACAGATAAAACCCAGAGGAAATATCTACAGGATAACAAATACTGGAACTGTGCTTTTGTAATGGTTAAAGCTAATGCAATAAGAAGGCCCTCAGCTTCAGTAACTCATCCGTAACCCTCTGGTGTGGCTCACTGCAGGTCTTACAAGGAACAAGAGACTGGTGATGTCTTATCTCATGCTGACCACTCGAATTTTTAATCAGCAGATGAAATCTGTGCCATGGCAAATCATAGACCTGCAGGAGCTCAGGACACTCTGCAAATGGATTTGGATCGTTTTCCCCAAGCTATTTAAGAATGGTCACTAAGGACATATGTACGGTGAATGTGAGGGAAATTAACACTGCCACATATTGGTTATCCACATCTACGCCTGAAACGAACATGTTTCCAATTAAAAGTGGAAGAGACAATTGTTGAAGTCACTTTGGCAGTGAGAACTCTCCAGCTGCCTCTAGATTCCTGAATAAGTGAAATGTTTGACACAGAAGCATATGTTTTTGGCAACGTTGTTTAATCCATGTTTTAAAGGGAAAATTGAAATCCTACAAGGTGTGAAAAAAAAAAAAAAAAGGATCACTGGAACATTTTCTGTTTGGAGTGACAGAGACCATGTCACCCTTCTATTCCTGTTCTCTGTAGACTTTCATTTTGAAAGAACTGCCTTACAAATGAACTGAGAGGGAACATGCTGGGTAGGCACATAACAGGAGAAAGTAGAAGTAGCAGCAGACTCCCAAAACAGTCACACTCTGCAAGACACTGAAAAACAGCCTTGGAAGTAGAAATGCAATCTGAATTATAAAATCAGTGAAATTTCCTACAAGGTAACAGCACATGTTTAAAAATTTGGTCTTTTTACTTCTTGTTAAAGCTGAAGAGGTGGGATGTAGATGGCGAAACGCAACCTATAAATGTAAGCTGGTGACAAGCTACAGTTTACAGGCATCCCACTGCTCTGCCTCCCAACCCAGCACCCAGTCTAGACTGTCTCTCACTTCAGCAAGCCAGCAACTTGGTTAGGCCACACTGAGTCATCTAGCACTGTCTACTGCTACAAGCATGTAGCTCTAACCAGAAAAAGACACAGAACACTGTGGCTGCATGTGTTTTTTGGTGCATGTTCACAGGGTTTGGTTCTAGAAACCAACACTTGACTAACTTTATAAAATCTACTCTTAATGTGCTGAAATGTAAGCACTTTTCCATGTAGCAAATATAAGAGTATTGAATAATTTCAATTTCATGCCACAAGTAAACCTCCCAAAACAAAATCAAACCCCACCAAATTACTTTTTTCAAGTAACAGACAATAATAATAAAAAAAAAGCAAAAAAATGCCAAAGGACACCAAAACTGTAAAAATATTAGCATATATCACATTTCTGTCAAAGCCCCTTAAAAAGAAACATTTATTTCCCTTCTATGCTTTCTGTTTCTTATCCAGTCTTTGCCCCTTATAATGTGTTTTCCTTCATATTCCATGACAGCTTAGTTTCCTTAACAGCTTTGTGTAAGATAATTTCTCAAAAGCTTCTTGAAAGTCCTAATAGATTATGTCAGCTAGTTCTCCTTTATCCAATATTTATTTGACACTTTCAAAGAATGCTAGTAAATTAAAGAAGCTTGATTTTCCTTTAAACAACACACATTTCTTTGTCTGTTACATATCATTTTTATCTAGGATTTTTTTATAATCCTACTTCTAGTTATCATTGCAGTCCATTTGCTGAAGTAAGATTCACTGGTGTGTCATTCCCAGGATCATCCCTAATGTCTTTTTAAAAGACAGATAAAACATCTTCAGCAGATGATGTTAATGAGAGATTGTTTCATTTCTGTACAGCTCAACCACTTCATCCTTAGATTTCCTCAGCATCTGGTCCAGGTGGCCTGTTACCCAGGTTGGAATCTAGCCAAGACAGAGGGGTTAACACCTCTACCCATGAGAAAAGTGCTTTGAAATCTTGAATGGCCAGATACATCAAGAACATCAACCTCTGTGTATCTGTTGATATTCAGCTTTTCCAGGAGCATGGTGCCCCATGCTGGGAAAATATCATGGCTGTTATTTGTGGACTCACAGGGCAGAATTTTCTTTTATAGACTACAAAACTGATAGAACCATTTCAGTCATTTGTATACAAATATGCAGCAATTAGAGTGAATGAATGAAGCTCATTCCATAATTCCACTGAGCACTATAGTATCATGTAATCAGTTTATTCTACCTGCAACATAAAATTCTACTTAGTTACACAAGAGTACATTTTATCAATTATTGATTTATGAACATCTAAGGCTTTCTTCCGTCACCATTTATGCTCTTGGCTTTATCGTCTCTGCTGTACTCAGAGTAGTGTCATCCAGTGGCATAGTCTATACTACTTAAAATTCCACATACTTCAGTAGATTACTCCATTAACCATTATGTTTTCCAGGCTGTATAGATTAAAGTAATTAAACTTGTCCTCAAAGACCTAGCTTCTTGATTATGGGATCATTCTACCGCCTGCAGCACATCTGAGGTGATTTGCAGTAATATTGTCTTTGGGAATTTAGTGACCATTACACTGACAGCAGTGAGAGCTGGTGGCCTTCGCAAAAATCAAAATTTCATCTATGCCCCTTAGAAAATATCTCACAGAGGCATGCTGGGGCAAGGCAGCAGTGTTATGGGTGGCTGGATGGCTTTGGGAGACTGGAACTGGCCTGTGTAGTCCCCTAAACCAGGATTTACTGTTTGGGCTGTAATGAACTTGCAACTGTGTTGTGGTTGGAAGTGACTGAAAGAGGTTTACAGAAGACTGTACATAGGTCTGTGTGAAATGAGCTGGATAGCATCAGCAGAAAGAACAGGTGCCCATATCATACTTAAAACAAAGTATCCCACTCAGTTCTCAGGATAACAACTTCAGCATCAAGGCCAAGGATAAAATGAGAATGGTGACTATACTACTTTTCCCTCCCGTAGAGATGTCCCTTCAGGTTGAACAAATACATGTTGGTCTGAAAATCTGAGGAAAGCTGCATGTTTTGACAGTGCTTTATCTTTTCTGTGGATAAAAGGGAGATTTAAGAATGTCAATCCTGCATCTTTCACTGGCATGAAATTTGCTAAAAAATGTGTAAAGGAGGCAAAAAAAAAAAATGCTTGCAGACATGCTACTGATACATTGTGGAGAAATTTTCAAAACCATTCCCTTTAGAAATAATTCATCGCGTGTGTCATATATTTTTCCCTTTTTCTCTGTACTTTTTCCTCCTTACAAAGGACTGGAAAACAGGATCCTTGATGCTTAAGAGTTAATCTGCTTTTGCCACCTATTCCTCACCTGCAGTCAATATTCCTCCTCTGTGACAAGAATAGCTATGAATTTATTTATACAGCAGCAGTACCCAGGGGCCCCAGTAGGGATCAGCATTTCATTTATAATATGCAGCAAAATATAGTAGAGTCCCATGACTTTTTTCCTTAATAAACAAAAGATGAAAGAATATAAGTGGTTCTTCCCATTTTACAGATGGGGAACTGAAATGCAATGAGACTAAAAGGCAGATGCAGAAAAGGATTTAGACAATGTGCTGGCTGCCGCTTAGCCTGCATCCCATATACTCATGACTCTGACTCTTGGCCATCTGCTCTGCTTATTGAATGATCTCTATATTTCATGGCTTCTTAGGTTTTTGACTAAATTTCCCTAGGGACATGTATTTTTGCCATAATATAACCTGAATCTGGAGCTGCCCAATGTCTATTTCAATCCAAAATTCTCAATGGACTAGATTTTCTTTGCTTGGCTTGTCAATGTTCCCGCTGGATTGAGCTTCTCATAAAATAGAGACTGTAGACGTCTTGTACACAAGACCTTAGTAGAAACCAGGAACTTGGATGACTAATTCATGGTGATACTCGGATACTTGGTTTCTTTTTTTTTTT
>VYXD01009093.1:173223-211719 GCA_013397195.1 Hylia prasina | reverse complement strand
TTTTTTTTGTTTGTTTGTTTGTTTGTTTGTTTGTTTGTTTGTCGTTTTGGTTTGGTTTGGTTTTGGTTTTGGTTTTGGTTTTGGTTTGGTTTGGTTTGGTTTTGTTCTGTTTTGTTTTATTTCCTCCCATGATTTTGTCTTAAATCTAGAATCTGAATGTAGACTTGTGTCCTCTGCCCTTCAGATGCAAAGTGCAAAGGAATGATATTTAGTATACAGTTGTCCAGATAAGATACGAGGAATAAAAATGGAAGGTATTTGTTAACAATCCTGACTTTAGTAGTTGAACACAATTCCCAGAGTCCAAAGGCATATTTTATTTATGTCTTTCATTGGGACCTATTTACATTTTATTTAAGACTGCTGATCCAATATATTCTTTACCTGAAACAAGAAACAGGTGCTTTCATTACTGCAAATAATACTTAAGTAAGACTATTAGAGATTAAGGCTACCAGGTAAATTCCAACCAATGAAGACAGAAGTTCCTGGAAAGGACACTGCAAGGAGCTAAGTCTCACTGCTGCATCTCCTTATGTTTTTCTAGCTTTTTCCTATGCAGCTGGGTTTACAAACCTTGCCAGCTTAGAAAGTTCCTGGATTTTACTCTGACCCTGGCTACAGCTCTGATCGTCTTGTCTTGCTGTCCAGCATTCACAAAGGGGAAAGAGTAAAACAGTATTTCTCAGAAATTCTGCAATCTGCACCAGTGAGGAATATTTCAGTCTAGTGTGAAGTGTATCTTTAATTTCTGTGTTCCTCTTCTGTATTGAGAAATGTTTCCAGGTATCAGAGTTCATATACAATGAAAGTGTCTCTGCTATGGTCAATTCAGGGAAAAAATATTCTTTCTGAGAATTTTTGGTGCTATTCAAGACTATTTAAGCACTAGGGACTGCCAAATAAAAGCTTAGTTTTTATCTCTTCTTGGAAGTTAACATAATTTAACATTATGGACACAAGTGATTTTATGTCACTTGTTTTCAGTACTGGAAAATAGTTCCAATACAAATAATAATAATAATATATATGCTATTGACTAATGAGTCAGATTAAGAGTGAAACTTTTATTATCCTCTATTCTAGTTCTTATTTTTTTGCATAGCTGTGCATTGTAATGAAGAACAAGATTTATACTGTTTTCTTGTATAAAGTATACCAGTCTCTGAGCTACAGTAAATTTGCATGCTTTCACTGAATTCCACAGGACAGTGATTAAATTTGAACTACCGATTAAATCTTTTGTTTAGTTATCACCCAGGTTCTTAGTGCTTTGCAAGATCAAGCTGCATGGATCTAATCCAATTATCTTTGCCAAAGGAAGGTTGACTTTGACTATTCCAGGATGAGTAACTGTGTGTCATGATTTCAGAGCCACTCTAATGAAACCCCCCTGTTCGTCAATTATGCTGGGAACTTTCAAACACACATTTTACAAATGTTGCACTCTTGAGAGGCGTCAGAGTGATTCCCCTGAAGGTTGAAGCGTTTCATCTCACCCCACAGCAGAAAAGGAGCAGGTGACTGCAACCCACCCATTCTCTAAGCTACCCCAAAGCAGCAACTCCCACACCTGGGACTCAGAGATTTGTAGTGACATCTTTATGTATTCCTTGAAAGAAAACCTCTCCCAGGTGGGTCAGGGAAAGAGGCTCAGAGAACAGCCCATCAGCAGCCTCAAATCTGTCAAATACACATGTTGATTTTCTGCTTTCACTCTTTTTTTTTTTTTTTTTTTTTTTTTTAATCATACCCTCCCCTTTTTTTTTTTTTTTTTTTTAATCATACCCTACCCCTTTTCTTCTCTCCTATGAAGGCGAGAGCTTTAGTATTCTGTTTAATAACAGTTTGGGTTAGCTAAACAAGGTCATTTATTTCACAAACCTTCTGTGATATGGTCACCAAAATGCAGCTAAATCAACATTTTCAACAGTCTAACATGAGTATGAGATTTTGGGAGCTAATAGCAATATGCACTGTGGTTCTTTTTCCCCACACTGGAAAGTAGAGTCAGCATCAGAAAGAGAAGCTGAATTTTGTAGGTTTGCTGTATTTTTCTCCTTGTCACAGTTTTCTGTCTTTTCTCCCTCTCCTGTTTCACACATTTGCCTTGCTTTCCCTGAAAAGAAGTAAATTAGCAACAAAATCAATCCTGGCCCTTCTCAGTTAAGTTTTTTAAAGATGTTTTTTGCTTTTCTGTTCCAAATAACATTTATTACTATCTTTAACAGTGTTTCAGTGTGTTAAAGCACATTATTCTTTCTAGAGGTTTTATTCTTTTTTTCCACAGCTAAAGGGGTAATAAAGGATACAGTTAAAGCCTCACGTAATACTTTAAAATTTCATGCTTTTCCTTTTTTTTTCCTTCATTCCCAAATGACTAAGCAGATTAACTCAGTGGTGCTAGACTAGGAGGAGCAGCAACATTAACATTGTTCAGTGAAAAGATCAGGGAGTTCCACTAGAGCAGGAACCAGGCTGAGGGTCTTTTCCATGGATCTGCTACACCCAGAGACTGCACTGATCTGTAAACTAATGAATTGTGAAAAAATCCTACAAACAAATACCACAAAACAAACAAAAATATAGGAAAATTGAAGCTTTTTTAAAATGTATTTTAAACTTTCCTATTCCATTTATTTTTCCCAAAACACTTCTACCACCTCCTGCTAAAAGAAGACCATCAAATATTCAAGCTGAGGACAGCTTCAATCCAGAAATCAGGTCAACATAAACGAGAGAGCTAGAATGCATTGCACAAATATGCACGGCACAGAATACCTGAGTCACACCTGTATGGGACAGCTGCTGTCCTTAGAAATATGGCTCCAAATTTTTCTTGTACTGTAAGCAAAATATTAGGACTTGGCATGATCCAAGTAGAGGTGTGCTGAGCTGCATTTATACATACAAAATTTTACATCTTGGAGAAAACAAAGCTTACCATTTCTAGAATAAGTATCACTTATGTTCTTTTGACAAATATGTTGCTCACATTAACACACATGCAGCAGTAACACAGTAGTGCATATATCTAACAATGGAAAGCTTTACTGCACTTCATTCCCATGCTTTCAATTTGTGGCCAGGCAGCTGAACACATCTTCAATGATCCTTGGATTCCTTTTTAACTCTATGAGCTGGAATCCATCACTTCCCAACATTTTCAAGTGTGAGAATTTGAAAGGTTTATTCTGATCGTTAATCAGCCCCTCCAATTAAGCACAATTACACCCTATAATGATAGTTATAATTATTGATTGATTAATCTTTCAACTATTAATTAAGAATCTTAATTAAAGGAGTTTTTTCATGTTATTTAAACTGAAACATGACTAATTATTTTATAATTTACCCAGTATGTGCAAAAACTGCATTAGTTCTGTTGTGTTTTCTCTGTTTCACTGCTGCATTGAAAAAGCTGGATTTAGATTTTCAAAAAGAGCTATGTGTCCATCCTTGCATGGCCAGGTTGTGGATGTCTGTGTCTATCCAGGTTTGCAGAACTGGCTGAATCGAAAATGACTTTTACAATAGGAGATGCAAAGTGATCTCATGAGATTATATAGTTAATTTGAAAATCTTGGACTTTGCCTGTAAACTGTCATGGATATTTGAGTTATTATTCCCTAGCCTTCAACATGTCTCACAAATGTAAGCTAAAGAAGGAATTCGTACTCTGGCATGAATATAAGCACAACAGAAGTCCTGCTAAGTGAAGGATGATACAAAGTTCTAGTTTCCAAGAAATTCCAGTCTCTAGTGTATTTCTTTTGGCTATCACAAAACTGAAGTACAGCTGCAGAGAATGAATACATAAAGGCAGAGAAAAATGATGAGGGACTTAAATACACGTATAGGCACAGCTCTTCCTATTTGGAAGAAAATATTTTCCTACTGCATGATGAATTTATGTAGAGAATCATTTCTAGGACTGCTTATCATTGTTTAATTCACCTTACAGTAGACTGAACTCTTTATCTCAATGCTTCCAAAATCATATTTTGAGGGAATATTTAATTTCCAAATTATTATTAGGTTGTTTTTTTTTTCCTAGCTCATCCAAGCTATGTGTCTTCCATGAAACCATGGTAAGTCATACTTCTGTTAAAAATGATGACTACAAGTTCAAGTTTTGAAAGGAATCTTGTCAACAAAATTTAAGCGTCTACGACTAAGTTAACCACTCTGTGTGTTGTTATTGGAGAGGAACAAAGAATACTAAGTTGTGAATGATGTGATGCTTAAATAGGTCCTTAAAATGTCAGGCAAGTGATTCTTTCTTACAACTTACATTTCTCTGTTGATTGTAAAGGAAGGGAAAAATGTCTGGCTCAGATATATAGCTCTAAAAATAAATAAAATCCACCTCTCCCTGAGTTTTGAACTCTTGCACATTCTCTTTAGAATTTTAACAACAGTCTGTGCCAAAAGTGTTCTATGTTGAAATACACATCCTGAGAATATTCATTTGAACAGTTGGTATGTTGAACGTATAATGGGATTATTTGTGTGAACATAAATAAGGCTGGAAGAATTGTGTTGTTTAGTCCAATAATACAACAGATCTTGGTAGAACACAGTGTAAAGACATGCACTTTTTATTAGGAAATTAATCAACAGGGGATATTGATTTACAAACTAATAGATTCTGTTAGAATACATTCTTCTAACTATAAAACTTTCAGTCTGGAGTGTGTTATTTTACCTTAAAGACATCAAAATGAATAGTTCCCTGGTTATATTTTTCTAAAAGCTTTACCTCCATGGGATAAAAGAAAGTTGTGTCATTTCCAGCTAATCCCTTGCCATTTCTGAAAATGAAAACAAACAAGAAATCAACCAACCAAAAAAAACCCCAACCAACCCCCTCCCCCAGAAAAAAGAAAAAAAAAAAAAAAAGGAGAAAAGAAGCTCAGAAGAATAAGTCGGTTGCATGTAGGACAGATGCAGCAGTTAGTAATGGGGTTTGTTGATAGCCTACACAAGTAAGACAGAAATTCTTTAAAGCTCATCACATATTTCAAGCAACATATAAACTAAAGTGACAAGGCTAAAACAATTATAGAAGTGTCTGCTTCATAAATTCACTTGTACCGGACCCTGATGCACCCGTCCCAAGCTTGGCAGAGATCAGTGGGGGCAGAAACCTTTGCACCAAGAGAATACTAATCTCTGTTACTGGTCTGTTCTTCAGGTTGTGAAGAAGCCTGCTTCTGTTTGGGAGGGACTGTTTGTTTTGGTTTGGTTTTAACCCAGTCTTACACACCAGAAGCACCTTGTCAAGATAAACTCTCTGGTTTAAATCCCCCTTTGCTCTGTATCAGCAGCGGGATGAAAACAATATTTGGAATGGAACTTAAAGGCCTGGGATTTTCACTGAAGTCATGATGATGTCTGTACAAGAGAGATATTCAAGAATGAATACAATTTGTATTGTGTGAAGTGCTGGTATTGATTTTGGGCAGCTTTTCACTGCAAGTTGTTCTGAGTCCTCATAAGAAGTCCATTGCAGACAAATGAAAGAATCCCCTTTTCTGTGAATATTAGCTGGGCTTGTACTTGTCCAAAATGTCTGGTGTAAGATTTATGTGCTGAGACTGCAGTGTGTTCAGTCTCCAACACAGAACAAATCTTGATATATTTTCTATATTATTTGACCAACTTCCCTTGACTTTCATCGAGTTTAGATGAAGTGAAAACTCATCAGTAACCTGTACAGTCTCCTTCACAGTTTGAAAATCAGTGACCTCTTTCCATCAATAACTATATGGAAACAAGTGCTTGCCAGATCAGAAACCATTTATGAGAATAAATTTGCGTAAGCTATAAATCATCTATTTCCAAACAATTGTGTAAAAATAACAAAATTGAGAAAATATCTTACATTATTTTCTTATTTACCTTCTCTGATCTTAAGCATATAAAAATATTCTGCTAATCTGTCAATTTATAAATATCCATGATTTAAACACTCAACAACATATTACTAAAATTGGTTCTGATTTTGAAATTATTACTATTTCACCTATAGCTGTGTTAGTCCAGGACTTAAATTACCCACTCACATTGTGCCACCGGAGACAATAAATATTGGCAATCAAAAGTTTGGGTGATTTTTCTGTCTCATTCAAGTTGTACCACAAGGTGAGTTCTCAGCGATGAACTGAATTTCCCTGAAGTTCATAGAGCTTTCGTTATCAGCATCTCTCCCTTGCACACAGGGCCCTGCGTTGCTCAGACAGCACCAAAATGCACTGCAGAGCTTTTAATGCATTCTGAATAGCTCTTGTCATTCAGGATCCTTCATTTCATGTTTGAGATTTTCCCAGGGGGCTTTGATGTTAATCCATTTCACACTTCTAACACATCTGTTCTTCTTCTGGCTTTCTTATCTCTTCTGAGCATTCAAATTAAAAAAAAAAAAAAAAAAAGGGTAAAAAAGGAAAAGAAAAAAGTTTTAGCTGTCATTGTGCAGTTTCTGAAGCCAGACCTTAATGATGAAGCACACTCCAGCTAACTTCATTGATACTTGGCTTAAACCACACAAGCAGTTATGTATGCACAATATATCCAAAGTTAACTGCTTCCACATTACTTTGAATTTCTCTTGACTCATTACATAAATTAAGAAAAAGCTGCCCATTACATTCCCTAGAAACAAGACAGTGTGGTCCAGTAATTAATTTTTTGTACATCAACAGGTTTTAGAAGAAGAAGGCAACCTTCTCCAGCAGCATTAACTAAATTGTGACCAAAACAACTTTCATGTGAGGGTGCGAATACAAAGTAAAATGCAGGACAGTGGTCACTTCTGGTTATAACAGGAGTTACCAAAATTCAGTGTTTTGCTCCTTGATCTCAGAAAAATTAACTTTCTTTCCTCAGAAGGCAAAGATTTTAAATGGAAATAAGTAAGACTAGTAAGATAGTTAACTCAGAATTCCTTATTGTTCTCCACTCCACCACAAGTGAAATGTAGCTCACATACTTATACTAGCCCTGTGTAACTAGTTAAAACTGGATTGTCAGTCTCAGTTCATAGTCAGCATTGAAATACTGGGAGCTCTGGGTGTGATTCATCCCATCCCAAGATTTCAGTCTGGATGGGATGAATCACTGTCTCTAGGTGTCACTTTCCATTGACACACAAAGTTTCTGGATGACAGCCTTAATTAAAAGCTTAACATTCAGGTAGCTAGACCCAACTAAAAATAATCCTAACTTTTGATTTTATCTTGGAGAATAAAAGAACTATTATAAATGTCCTTAGTTTCCTTTTTATCCTTTCTTTTCTCTTTGACGGGGTAAGGCATTAAGTCTATTAATGATAGTCCCCATTTTAAATATGAAAATGTACTATTTCATGGTTAAACCTTGCAGGAAATGTTCTATTGTACAGTTGCACTTTATTTGAGGCATGTTTTGTGGGACTGACCAAAACTGGTTGCTTAACAAAGGCAGTAACTTAATAATGCTGGAAAAGAATTGTACTTAAAGTATCTCTATAGACAGGAGCTTACCTAATAACTTTCTGTTGCAGGCCTGTCACTGTCTATGAAAGACACGCATTATCATATAAATGAAAAGACTGCTCTTTTCCATCATCCATATCCTCACTCCCCACTAACAACAAAAAAAGAAAGGAAAAGGAAAAGGAAAAGGAAAAGGAAAAGGAAAAGGAAAAGGAAAAGGAAAAGGAAAAGGAAAAGGAAAAGGAAAAGGAAAAGGAAAAGGAAAAGGAAAAGGAAAAGGAAAAGGAAAAGGAAAAGGAAAAGGAAAAGGAAAAGGAAAAGGAAAAGGAAAAGGAAAAGGAAAAGGAAAAGGAAAAGGAAAAGGAAAAGGAAAAGGAAAAGGAAAAGGAAAAGGAAAAGGAAAAGGAAAAGGAAAAGGAAAAGGAAAAGGAAAAGGAAAAGGAAAAGGAAAAGGAAAAGGAAAAGGNAAAGAGAAAGAAGAAGAAGAAGAAGAAGAAGAAGAAGAAGAAGAAGAAGAAGAAGAAGAAGAAGAAGAAGAAGAAGAAGAAGAAGAAGAAGAAGAATCCGACCAAATCAAACTTTAAAAACATGAAGTTCTTTTCAAATTCTTACTAACTCTTGGCAGTTCTCAAGCAATTTTAAATCACATCAAAGTGTAATTGTAATGAGACAATTGTGACATCTTATTAGTGGATAATTAATATTAAAATGCCAAATGATACCAATAACATCCTGTTGATGGTGAATTTCCCACATGATGATTGTTTCTGTCTTAATCCTTTGTTTCTGTCTTAATCCTTTGTTTTCTGTTGTCCCAGTACTCCTGCTCAGCAGAGGCAGGTATTTAGTCACAAAACTCCTTGACTTGTTCCTGCAAAAAAATTCAGGATGCTCTCATTTGGCCATTGCAGGTGGTGGTTTGCAAAGATGCTTGAGGCACTTATGATGATTTAAGCATTTAAGATGATTTAGGCATTAAAAAGTTTGTCATAATCAGTGCAATTTCTAGTGAGCAGGGAAGTCAAAGGATGTGTACAAACAGGGAGTTAATGGATCTGACTAGAAAATCTCATTAATATAACAAAATGTTATTCACATAATCAATCCCATTTTGTTCAAAAGAAATCAGCTACTGAACTGTAATTACATTAAAGCAAAGACAACTTTTCCATGATGGAACAATCAGAAAAGCTGATTTTCCAAATGAAACACTATGCCAACAGTGGATTCACTGTTATTTTCAGAGAAAAAGGTAGTTGAGAAGAACATCAATAGAAATAAAACATATGGATGAAAAGAACTACCTTGTTTCATCAGAATTAAATGCTCTCTTAAGGTCATGTTGATTTCTCTTTGTCAGGAATATAATTTTGTGTATAATGTAGATGTCTGGATAGTTAATACTGACTTTGGAAAAAAAGACATCTCAAAAGTGAATTTTCTGGGGGGGGAAAAAAAACCAAAATGAAACAACAAACCATAAAGTGATGATTGGATGTTTCTGTTGAAATATGGTTACAGACATAGGCCTAGAAGTCCCAATATTTAGGAAACTTTGGGAACCTACCACAGAATATTTGAAAGATAATGCCTGAAAATACAGCATAGGTGGAAAAAGGTAGAATCTTGTTTTGTTTTGCTCCAATGGAGCCCTTTATAACTGTACTTTTTATTTCATTCAAAAATGGCTCAGAAGAAGATTAACTTTATGTGTGTGTATGTGCATATGTAAACATCTAGAACATCAAGGATTGGAAAAAACAAACAAACAAAAAAAAACCACCAAGAAGTAAATAGAAAAGCAATGTACAGCAAAATAAAGTTGCCTCAACCACTAAGATGCCTTTTGTCGTATACAGCGAAAATATATCTTATTTTTTTACCTGATCTTGAAGAACTCTGAGACATATGATTTAGTTACTTTGTCTTGTCCTGTCCTTCATGGTACCAACTGGAATTTTACAACCCTTGCAATATTTTAATCTCCATTCATAATGAAGTCCTAGTTAGAATAGAGTTCTTATCACATATTTCAGTGGTAACCTGAGATAATGAGGACCCTGTGAGATGTAGCCCATCAGAGAAGAAAGGGAGGGAAGGCAGCAGGCCATCAGTTAGCCACGTCTCCCTTTGGGTAAGCTGGCAACAAATGAGTGCTTCTAACTTCACTTTGGTGATGCAAACTGGTTTGAAATGAAGGCTTCTTTACCAAAATAAAATTGTCTGTACTGATTTTTTTCAGTCACACATAAGGAATTTTTGACATTTTTTTCCTGATGTCTTTAAGGTGATAATTGCTTGCTACTGATGTTAGATAACAGAGCTGCTAGTGAAGTGTATGAAATGTCTGGTTTGAAGCTATGATGTTCATGCTGAAGATGAACATGTGGGGGATTATTAATATTAAGTGTTTGTAATTTTTATTTAATGCATCTCAAAGAACACTGGAATTCATCACGAACAAAAAGACTGAGACTGATTTTTTCTGGTATAGCTTGATTTTGCACTCTGTGCTACCAATGTTCTTCCATACCCTTCACTTTTCTCTTTCTTTTCAGAAATAGTCACATAGCTCATAATCCTCTGTTCTGTGTTTGGTGACAATGGTCTTTGAATCTACAGACTCCTCTGCTCTGATTTTGAATAACTTTTGTTGGCCAGATATTGTCTTTCCTGAGCGGAGAAATTAATTTTCTAGGAAACAGACAGGTTTTCTGGCTGTAATAGATGAACACTCCCACCCTCCCTCATCATTCAGTTCTGGAACATTTTATCCATTTTTTTGACCACCATACCTCCTAATTCAAATATGTATGATTGAATAATATGTCTGACTTCACTTAAAGACTCATAAAAGACCTGAATATTTTTTTTGCTACTTCACAATGAATTGAATGACTAGTAAAATGAAGAACCAAATACCCTTCTCTGACTCATATTGATATTTTTTTCCAGAACAAAAAATAAGATAAGAATGTCTAGGACATTCTTAATGTCTGTAGAATTATGAACACATCTAAGGTTTCCAAAACAGCTTGCTTATTTGAAAAGTAATTATCCCTAAAATAACTCAGAAATATTTTCAGTCTCTTCTGACTATATTTGAAGGAGAACACAATTTCTTAAAAATCATAAAGTTTGTAAAGAAGATCTTAACTCAGTTACCCAAACAGCCAAGTTATCAGTTGCCCATGTGTTCAAGATTGGATGAGAACTTTATTTTCTGAGGACGAGAAGTGAATTTTCTAGCCTGGCAAGTGATGTTCTGTTGTAGGAGGTAAATTGTACAGACTTCATAGTCTATATTGAATTTTAGTCTCTCCAAACAAGACAGACAAACAGTACAGAAGTTCTTAGACATAATTTTGATTTTAGACTCACTCATCTCAGATCACAGAGTCACAGAATGTTCTGAGTTGGTGGGATTTGACTCCCTTCTGCATGTTGGAAATCTTGACAGCACATTCACACATGCACATTCTGTCAAAGAAAACAAACTGAAAAACCTTCCCAAAGCAACATGGTCCTCCCAGATGGAGGTTGGTATTGGGTCAGGAACCATGCAGACAGGGCAAGCATGTGGCTGAAATGAATTTAAAGGAAACTCACAATGGAATTTAAGAAAGCCATAAGAGCAGCAGAGCTGACAGAGAGCAGACCAGTGCCACTGGATGCTGGGAAGAGAGAAAGTTTCAAAAATGTTGTGAAGGCAAAG
The DNA here is from genome assembly GCA_013397195.1 of Hylia prasina. Lineage (NCBI taxonomy): Eukaryota > Metazoa > Chordata > Aves > Passeriformes > Sylviidae > Hylia > Hylia prasina. Next base: position 200,529 of record VYXD01009093.1, on the reverse strand, counting down.
GTTGTAGAGAGGAGAAGGAGAGAGCATATATTTTAAAAGGACATTTTATCCTTTGAAAACCTGTTTGCTTTGGTCTGTTACTAAAAAAATTAGGACAAGGATTATTGTCCTATTCGTTTCACCCTGTTTCATGGAACATTGTTCTATAAAAATAAGTTACTGTTATTATCATGATAAATAAAGGGCAGATCTGAACAGCACTATAAATTTTGGTAGTTTTAGATCTATTGCATGAATTTAAATGGATGTTTTTGTCACGGTTATCTATTCCCTTGACCACTCTTTTCAAAGAATTAAGGATCTAGAATTTTAATATTCAAATAAACTACATTTTGCAGCATAATTTCTTCAGTATCTGGATATGAAGCAGTGCTAATAATAATGATCATGCCAAAATATAAATACTAACTATAAATAATTGCTTTATTAAAAACACAGAGCTTAGATCTTTTCATAATGAAGCTCCTTTATCCTTGTTCAGTGAGCTGTTGGATTAGGATGAGGATGAAGACCTTGAAAATTCTGACTTCCCAAATGATACAAAATCACTCAGGTCTGGAATATACCAGAAATCAGAGAAATGTGTCTGCAAAACCTCTTAGATATTATGAAGAACTAAACAAAACCAGCCTGGAAACAACATTTCCAGTTTTCATAGAACTGTTGCAGTCATGACATGTTCTCCAAGTTACTGCCTTCCAACACAAAACCTTCCATGGATACTCTTTAGCCACTAACATACACTCTCAAAATTAATTTCCAGTTAGTAAAAAACAAAATGTGGAACAAAATCCAGACAAGTAGCTGGTAAGTACCATAAGGCTACAGAGAGTAAATAAGGTTTTCCACACTAAACTTTGTGTACTCTCTGTCTAGATTTGACCCTCATCCAAGATATTGTCGAGGAGAAAGAGGAAAGTTTCCTGGGAGTATTTTGAAACACCATGGTTATGTTTTATTTATTTTAGAGGGAAGAAAGGGCATTGTGGAAATAGTTGCATTTGGCAAGAAAGTGCAGAGTCATCCAAACCAATAGCCTGGGATGTGCAGTTTTGGGATTGTTTCACTGCAGCTTTAAAAGATTTTGTTATCCTTAAATCTACGTTCTTGTCAGAAAGAAAAAAGCAACCACACAGTCCAAGAGAGACAAGATTGTTTATGCTGTTACTCATCTAAATTCAAATTATTGCTTTGTCAATATTGCAGAATGTCAAAACCCTTTGCAATTTGTTAATGTTCAGGTGTATTTTTCTGTTTTAAATTTAGAAATATTTTTTCCTTTTCAACAAGTATTCACTAGAAAAATATCTTGTACGTGAACACTTCACAACAGAAGTCATCTTGACTACTTTCATGAGCTAGTCTAGTGAAGAATGGAAGGAACTGAATGAGAAAATTATGTTTTGAAAAAACAATATAATTTGTGGATTGGAACACCCTTTTTCACTGAGCTCATACTAAAATTCCTGATATTTTAGGATCCTTTCCCCTTTTCACTGCTGGGATTCAGTGACAATTCCATGTAAAATAGATCCATTATTCTATGTAATAACCTGATCTGTGTTAGCTGTGTTTCAGGATAGAAATTGAATCAGATGACCTCCAAACATCCTTTGCAACCAAAATTGTTGTGTTCCTGGGGCTGCTGTTTGGCCTGAGTTTTTGCAGGTTGTCAAAAAAGGAAAAAGAAGGCTTCAAGAGTCATGTCTGGTGATGTGCAGTCAGTTACTGATCCGAATTTACTTGATGCTTGATTATATACGGTCGTAATGGAATAGGGATTTAAAAAAGAAAATATGAAATACATATTATTAACTGATATTATAGGAATATAAGTAAATTTTTCACGTTTAAAATTAGATAAGAAACAACTTTTAATGCAAACAAGCAGTGTGAGTGGATTTTATTCTATTTAACGTATAGCTGACCTGCATGACAAAACCTTCCTTGACTGAGTCTACACAGTACCTAGAAGAGGTTGGAAGGTTGGAATTCTTGCTTAACATATACTTGAAATTTCCAGAAATAACATAATCATCTCTACTTTAGAAAGATTTACTTTTGGAAGTAAGCCCATTTTTTTCCTCTTCAGTTTGGAGACCTGTACTTTTATTATAGTAGCTTATTTTATTCATGAAATTAGTAGAGGCTATGCTAGCATTATAATTACTGATCAAAAATAAGAACAGAAACAAGGCAATGAAAATAATCAAAAATTTTCTCAACCAACAAACTATAAGGAACCCTTCTGAAACAGTTTTAAGCTTTCTGCCCTGTATTTTTTTTTTTTAACAGAGGCTCAATTCTTCACCTAATATAATGAACAACACACACTAGGCATTGAAAAAATAGGTCTGTAATTATACTACAGGGGCTTGGTGACACTGATAAAATATTCACCATCACCGTCTCATTGGAATTAGGCTAATTATGTACAGAGTTGGGTGTCCATTAATCCTATTATTATTATTATTATTATTTAACAGTATCATTCATAATGTAAGTTTTCCTTCCTTTAATTTCAGACCTGTAACAATCGAGAATGTTCCATGCTTAATTAGCAGCCAAAAGCTTGAAAGTACAGTATAATGGGACATTATGGGGTCTCTATAATGAGTTAATGACACAGCAACCAGCTAACAAGAATGAGGAATTTTTACAGTGGCAGTCTAAAATGAACTGCATGGAAGCACAAGTTTTGTCAAATAACATCGTTGGCAGTATCCCTGCGTAGTCTCCAGAAGTGAGATAGATGTCGGAACCACATCCTCTCAGAGGAACAAGACTCATCTATGCCCTACCATATGGGGCAACGTAAACCACTTTCTCTAGTGTGAGGAAAGCTTAGGAAACCTTGATTAAAACTTTCATTAGAAATATTCATTTCTGGGAGTCTCTCTAGAATCCATTCTCTGAGACGAAATTCTATCTCAAATAAGGGAATAAGGGCAGGAACAGGAGAGAACAAAAAAGCTTAGGCTGAAAGTGTCTCAAAACAAATACCTCCATAAAACTGCCCTTTGTCCTGATCATGTTAGGTTGGTCTGCAGGATAGCAATGTTCTCTATACCCCATGGAAAAAGTGATTTCTAAAAGGGGTGACTTCATTGTATTCAGCATAAGACTGATACTTGAGGAGCCAGGTACAAGTTCACTGAGTAATATGAGATGTGTATACTCCATTCCCACATATAAAATGTAATAACTTTATTTTACTTCAACAAGATGTTGGTTTACAGAGGACACAGAACAGTTTTCAAGCAATTGTTCATTCTTTGACTGTACAGCAAGGAAGAGCCTAGTATTTTCCACAAAGTTTTGTAGTAGTAGTGCTACTGCAATTCAACCTAAATGAAGCTTATTAAAGTAAGTATATTTTATATCAAGTGATTACAGTAGCCTATAAAGAATACTCTCTATTCTATCTAATTTGGTAGAGGTTGAACTATTAATTACAACTTTCCTCTGGGAATAGTTCCCTGTGCTTGTTTAAGAATAGTCAGACTTGCAATCAGACTAAGATATTTCTCTATAGCTGATGATATTACTTACTTTCCAGAAATACTTCTCCTTAAATTAGAATTCCTTACAATACTGTGGTTTTCATTAGAGACCAAACTCTGAGGTGGCTACATTTAAATTATGTGAATTCTACCCACATATTCACATGAAAAATTGGCACACTTTTAAAAGTGCCAGTTCAGACTTTTTCTATCACTAGGTATGAGCTGGTGTGAGCTTACATCTCAGATGATAATCCTTCATGTGTTTGAGATAAAACTTTGTAAGAAGGAGCAGTTGTGAAATAGTAACCACTCTGTGTTGCATCATTTCACATCTGTTATCAGAAGTCCCTGATCTCAAAACCAGTTTCTGAGTCAAAAAAGTTGGACTTTGAAGGTCAGCTCTGATTCAAGAAATGTCAACATTTTTCTGGAGGCTTTTTGTTTGTTTGTTTGTGGGGTTTTTTGTTTGTTTGTTTGTGGATTTTTTTGTGTTTTGTTTTGTTTTGTTTTGTTTTGACGGGTTAGTTTTGTTTTGGTTTTCTTGTTTTTTCCTTGTTTTCTCATCAGTGAAAAAAAAACACCTTAAAAATTGACTTGAAGGAGGAGAAGTAAAAAATAAACATATTTTTCCCCTCTACCTCAAAAATATGTGGAAAAATAGTCAGAAAATTAGTTAATACAAAATTGTACAAAAATATAATTGAAATGAATAATTGCCTCATTTTTCTGGGAGTGAAAATGTGTTTTAACATACAAATAAGGTACATGAGAGAAAGCAAAAGGAACACCAAACAGTATTTGATAACCTTTACTGAAGAACATATACCTCTTCTTTTTGATAAGATACTACAGAAGAAAGAAAAGGTTTTTTCCTGTTGGTACTGTTTTTCTGCCTTCCTTGCATTTGTTTCAGTGATTACATTTTTCCCTTAAAGTTTCTATAGTGGTTTTGAGCTGAGCTGAATATAAGAAAAAATAATTTTGATTTGCTATAAAGGCTTGACAAGACATTGTTTACATTTGAGAATTTAACCCTAAAACTAAAATAAACCAAAATACAATAATTTCTTATTCAAGTATTCTTGGTCCTGCATATATTCTGCATCAAGAGAAAAAGAATTACCATTTCTCTCATTCCCTTTGTGCAAATCAGAAATGAAAACTAAATAACTGGGCATAGCATGCCAAACAGTCATAAATCAAATCTGCCCCCAAATAAGCACTATTCATAATAAAAATATGCAAATAACATTGACAGAAGCCATGCAAATAATTTCAGAAGTAAATCACGGTAAGTGGGCAGTAATAAATTCCAGTTTGACTGGAACAGCAGAAATTTAGACGAATTAGTGAAAGGTGGGAATGTTTTATAACCAGATGGAAAGACAGTAATCATTTGATCAAGTGCAACTGGACACTGCAAATTATTTCATCTTTCTCTTTAGGATGAGACATGCACAGGATATTAACCAGCCTTCTTCCAGACTTACTTCTGTAAATCTTTTGGGTGAGGAAAAGAAATGTACAAAAATATCAACAACGTGGTTCTGAATGCAAACCCAAACCAGTAGCAATTAGAGCTATGGAAGAAAAAAAGGCCAACAAAAAAACAAGAAAAAGCTCTTCTCATTGTTGTGGAGTTGTTTCAACAAGGCTCCCTCCATTATGCTCGTGCAAGGGACCTTAAGATGGAGTGTTTACCTGTATCCTCCTTTCCTAGCTGCATCATGTAGGAGAAAGGGAAGCAGCAAAGACAGTTGTGATGAACACAAGCATGTCAGTGATTCACCAAAGAGAGGATCACTTGCTGTCTCTTTGGACAACACTTATGCTGTGCTAATCCTTGTACCTGGTGTCTAGGAACTACGATGGCAGGTGTCTCAGAACTGGAAAGACAGACAAATCAGGTAGTTCAGTAAGACACAACCGTGAGTTTCAGTATGAGTAAGGCTCATGTGTTCCAGGGATTCTGGTTTTCACACACAGTCCTAAACCATCAAGGTATTTATACACAAGTGTCTCCCAGCTGGTGTGGATATATTATCTTTGTGTTAGAATTGCCAAGTAGAAAGAATATATCTAACAGCTTGAAGTCTTAGGTTCTCTACCATGCAACTGCATCCATGGTGACATCCCTACACTGGAATAAAAGCATCTGCCTTGCGATTTCATTGTAGCTAATGACATATTATTTGAAGTTGCTTATCAAAAAAAGAGATGGACAGTCTTTCAAACAGGAGTATAAATTAACTATCCCTTTAAAATTTCTGAAGGAGAGTAATTATATACTTCCTAAACAAGAAGCCAGTTATGCCTTCAGATGAGATACAACTGCAGGCAGCAGAACTTTATTAGAGCTTCATTTCTCTTGTATCTTCAACTCCTTCCCTACTGGAAAGATAATTTTTCAAAACTCTTTTCTTCTTTTCTTTTCTTTTCTTTTCTTTTCTTTTCTTTTCTTTTCTTTTCTTTTCTTTTCTTTTCTTTTCTTTTCTTTTCTTTTCTTTTCTTTTCTTTTCTTTTCTTTTCTTTTCTTTTCTTTTCTTTTCTTTTCTTTTCTTTTCTTTTCTTTTCTTTTCTTTTCTTTTCTTTTCTTTTCTTTTCTTTTCTTTTCTTTTCTTTTCTTTTCTTTTCTTTTCTTTTCTTTTCTTTTCTTTTCTTTTCTTTTCTTTTCTTTTCTTTTCTTTTCTTTTCTTTTCTTTTCTTTTCTTTTCTTTTCTTTTCTTTTCTTTTCTTTTCTTTTCTTTTCTTTTCTTTTCTTTTCTTTTCTTTTCTTTTCTTTTCTTTTCTTTTCTTTTCTTTTCTTTTCTTTTCTTTTCTTTTCTTTTCTTTTCTTTTCTTTTCTTTTCTTTTCTTTTCTTTTCTTTTCTTTTCTTTTCTTTTCTTTTCTTTTCTTTTCTTTTCTTTTCTTTTCTTTTCTTTTCTTTTCTTTTCTTTTCTTTTCTTTTCTTTTCTTTTCTTTTCTTTTCTTTTCTTTTCTTTTCTTTTCTTTTCTTTTCTTTTCTTTTCTTTTCTTTTCTTTTCTTTTCTTTTCTTTTCTTTTCTTTTCTTTTCTTTTCTTTTCTTTTCTTTTCTTTTCTTTTCTTTTCTTTTCTTTTCTTTTCTTTTCTTTTCTTTTCTTTTCTTTTCTTTTCTTTTCTTTTCTTTTCTTTTCTTTTCTTTTCTTTTCTTTTCTTTTCTTTTCTTTTCTTTTCTTTTCTTTTCTTTTCTTTTCTTTTCTTTTCTTTTCTTTTCTTTTCTTTTCTTTTCTTTTCTTTTCTTTTCTTTTCTTTTCTTTTCTTTTCTTTTCTTTTCTTTTCTTTTCTTTTCTTTTCTTTTCTTTTCTTTTCTTTTCTTTTCTTTTCTTTTNTTTCCCCTTTCCCCTTTCCCCTTTCCCCTTTCCTCTTTCCCCTTTCCTCCGAGGCACAAACCTTAGTTTAATTTCTTAGGTGACTGAGATGCTAATCAAGCAACTCAAGACAGAGAGGCTAGCAAAAACAATCAGATGTGAAACTGTCCAGGGGAAACACTCTACATTGATGTAAAAGAGAGGAAATTGTCATTTTGAAGCCACTAGAGACGGTCTTCTTGTTACAAGGAAGACCCTGGGGAGTCACTACCTGATTTGCTTTTAGTCAGGCTGGCATCTCAGTGACAGGGCAATTGTAATTAGGATGAATAAAATGAGAGAAGTGCCAGCTCCCCAATTTGTAATTCAGTGAGTTACATTAAAGACACAGTATTATGTTTAATTTTTTGAAGAATCAGTCACTGTGCTAACAGGTAGCAGGACCTCCCCCTACAGAGATAACTGAAATAAAATCTAAATCTCTTTCCATGAAGAGAACAAATATGACACAGGCAAAGGAGCCCAGAGGGTTATGGAACTTTAGGCAATCTTGGGGAAAAGATAAGATAGAAAATCAGATGTTGGGATTTGTTTTGCCTTCTGAGAAGAGTCACACAAGAGGAAAACAATGAAGCTTCACTGACATAACTGATATAACAGTCTGATCTTTCATCTTATCATCTGACTAATGAAAATTACAGGTTACAGATGCACCAAAGACCATTCTTATTATTGCCATTAGAACCAGTAACTCCAAAACAGAATATTTTCAGCATAATTTTCTGGGTATCTATAATTAATTTCCAGGTAGAAATAACAGTTTTTCCAGAAAATGTATTTTTTTAGATATGTAAAAACTAAAATCATATTTAATAACTGAACCCTGCTCAAAATCTTTTCTAAAAGTGAAATGTCATTACTCCAATAGAAAAACATGCACAATGGAAAGTTTCATGTCAAATTTCATTTTTAAACATGAACTAAAATTCTCAGAAGAAATTTCATCTTCTCTAAAGCCAGAAGATTAACACAAAATCTTTGCAAATAATAAGTTCAGATTGCAAAAATAAGTGATGACTGATACAAAATAATCAGTTTTTGGCTTTATGTATAAAGAATATGGTTCCTAAGAGGCTGAGCTCTGACTTCAACTCTTTGTTGGTAGCTACCAGTGCATATCAGGTATCCTGTAAACATACAACCAGACAGTGATAAATACACATAATTTTGCCTTTTGGTTCTGTGAGTTGAAGAAAAAAAGCCCTGAATATGAATATAATTCAAAGCTGGAAAAGTTTGCCTTTGTACAAATTTGAATGGTCCAGCAGGGCACTGAAATATGCCAATATATAACACACACACATACACATATGCTATATTTTCCTTTCTAAAACTTGCATTTTAAAATTTGAGGCAAAGGTTCCAGAAGCCTGAAGATAATTTGTGTTTGAGCGACTCTGTGACCATCAACATTGCCAGGCACAAGTTCTACACAACCAAGTCCTCTGCCATAGCAGCTCAACCTTGGCCAGGTCTAATTTGTAGCAATGCCTAAGTCTAATCCTAGTGAAGTTCCTGTCTACATTACAGGTTGAAACTGGTTTGTAACAGGTCAGTTGGGAGACAACTTTCTGTGGCTGGTCCCTCTGGCAGCTCTGTAATGTAGGTGAACAGTCAGGGTTACCTTAAGATTTCTTTTTTCAGAGCTGTCGGCTCAGTCAGTGCCACAATAATTAAATTCTGTTGAAAATATCAGTTTTCAAAGAGAAGATACCTTCCTTTTCTGACTTGCTTCAGTTGCCTTCCTCACCCTGAAGCCATGAAGCCAACAGCTACGTATTGCTATTATTTGTAGTTTTAGGTTTCTCAAATTAATTTCTTCTGTTGATGTTTAAGTCTTGGCTGTCTGTCTGTCTGTCTGTCTATCTATATATTTATCTATCCATCCATCCACCCATCTATCATCTATCAAGTTTTTATCCTGAACCCAGAAATCAGCAATTTCAAACTCTGACATTAAGTACCAAAAGAGTTGTCACCAGTTTCCAGCCTCATCATCATTACATCATGTGGTTTAAAACAAAAACAAATTAAAACAAACAAACAAAACAAAACAGAGAAAATAACAAAAATACACAATAAAAATACACAATAAAAACAAAACAAAACCATACCAAAAAACCCACCCTCATAAAACCCAAAATCAAACCAAACCAAGCAAAAAAATCAAACTACCAAAAAAACCGCAACATCCTCCCCTCCCAAAAAAACCAAACCCCTTAAACCAGAAAAATGTTCATCCCTTTCATCCCTTTACAATACATTGCCCCTCGAGTGTCACAGGAAATCAGAGAAGAAAAGCTGTGCTTTTTGAGGGAAAAGTAAATGACATTTTAAATTTAAGCAAAGGGAAGGATAACTGGGAGGTAAACCAGGTGATTTCTATTAAGAAGGAGGATGAAGAAAAGCCCCTTGGCTATTGCACCTCAGATTCAAATGAGTAATTCTGTTTGTAAGATAATATTTTGAAACTTTTTCAGTTTGAAAACCAGGATAAGTTACCAGGGGAAGAAAACCAGAGACACAAGTTAAAAAAAAAAAAATCTTTTAGTCCAGTGTGCCACCACTATAGCATTCTTCAGAAAGTAATCAAGCTGGCTAAAATCCTGTGGCAATATCCTAAGCCCTCTGTTTTTAAATTCCCCCCCAGTCTTGTTACCCAATTTCACTTTGCTGAATCCTAGCAACATGTTTTGTTTCCAGCTTTTGTCAACAATGTGGTAAACCTTTCTACTGGAACAAGGGCTCACGGCTGTCTTCTAATAGCCCAGCAACAGCACAAGTGTAAAATCTTGTTAAGGTTTGATGGGAAATAACAACAAATAAATAAATAAATAAATAAAGCATTGCAAATTGCTGCTAGCCAGAGAAAATAAGTAGAATAAGAGGACTTGTATGAATACATCCATGGAAACTGGCTGGAGAGCATTTAGACCTGTTTTAATGAGCAAAAAGACAAGGTAATGATGCCTGTAAAGTAATGGAAACATCAAATTCAACAAAATATGATGTGTTCAAATGAAACTCATCTTCAACAAAACACTTAAAAAAAAATCTGCAAATAAGGGCGAAACCCTATTTATATAGCTAAACAATAAGAAAACTTCAGTAAAACTTAAAGAGTCTTTAAATGTATCACCCCAGTGTGAGGAATGCTGGGTATCACAAAGAATGACTAGCTAGGTCATGCAATACCAATATCAATATCTCCTCCTACAGAGAGAATAAAATCTCCTACGGAGGATTTAAGATGTGCTAAGATCTCCTAGGATTATAATCTTTTAGGGAGAGATATTAAAAACATATTAAAGGCAGATAAACAATTGACTAAGTGAAATAAGATCAGTAGATCAGAGCTAAAATATAAATTGTATGCTTGGCAGTTGGGGATAACCTATATATGCAGTCCTAAACCATTAATAAATCATGGAAGGCATAAGTCCATTACTTCCATTATACTTTGGAGAGGTAGACAGGTTCACTCCACATGAGCCACAGGGTGACAAAAATCCACCTCAATCTGTATAACCACGTATACTTTCCTGTAATTGTCCAAGAGTCTGGCAATACATTTCAAATGCAGAGCTTCCCATGGAAGGTAAAAGTAACTGATCCATGCTGCTTTCTCCAATACATTTGAAATGCTAAATTAAGTGCAAGATGTGTTCAAAAATCACTCTGCACTCATGTTTGCCTAGTTTTAGGTGTAGGTCTGAGTCTATATTTAAGAAATTATGATGGAGAAATCTCAGGTTCAACCCTCTGTTGAGACAAACCTCAGTTCAACCCTCTCTTTGTAGGCAAAGCAGAACCCGCTTGCAATTCATGTTGAGCCTGTCTTGGCCATTAGCTCTTTTCCATAGGGCCTGTGGCAGAATCACAATTTCAGAGCACCCCCCAATGACAAAAATACTCTGTGACGGAAGAAGAGATGGGATTTTTAATGAAATTAATCTTGGAGAGGTAACAGATGAGTTGCAGATAGACAAGGGAATACAGGTCCGGGATCACACCAAGCCTTAGTATGAGTCTTGGCTCAAAATGGCAAAATCCATGTAGACAGCCATAAATGCTACCCACTGCCTTATTAAGGGACTCCTGCTTGTAAAAGTAATCCATTCTGTTAGGGATTACACCTGTGCAGTAAGCCACAAGGATGAAAAGCTTTGCACTATTCGAATACAAATCTCCTTACTGTGTGCACAGACCAGACACAGAATTGAGTTGCTAATGTGCTTAAAATTCAGGCTCCTGGTTCCATTCAGATAAATCAGTTCTTTTTCAGAGTATAAGAGAAAAGGCTCATTTTCACCCGTGGCATAAGAATATGAAGTGCTCTAATGAATCTATCTCCTAGTAGAGATGAAAAAAATCTGTGAAATATCTGATAAATATTTGTTCAAATGCTTTGGGCCCTGACGCAAAAAAAGTATGTGTACAGATGAAAAGCAGATGAGTGCTCCCAGCAAAATGAAAGGAGAACCTGTAGAAATATTCACAGGTCAAAGTCAAGTATACACTAAAACATTTTTCTGGGTGGCTCTGGTCTATGGCTGGTATGAGCACAGACTCCAAGCATGGAACTATTGGTACAATTTATTTCAGGCAGAGAGGAATCATTGCTATTATTGTTCTTACTGATACTTTGCCGTCCTTACAAAGTAAGCACTTTGACTTTTATAATGCTTTTCCTTGATCCTAGTGAGGCTTGTTCCCTTGCCATGTATCACAAAGCAGTTTATGCTGGCGTAACTGCATCTACAATAGCACTTAAGCTGGTATTTTTGTAACAGTACATCAGGAACTGATGAGAAATAAATAAAGACAACAAAACTCTCATTCTCCTATATTGAACATCCATATCAGATTCTTTCTTTTCCTCCTGCTTCTCAGAAAAGATAAAATAACCAATAGAAATATGAAGGCAAGACTGAACATAAAAACCTTTTCTGAACAGGAAGATATTAAATAACCCAAAGCTTAGACAAAAAGAAGTCTGAAAAGATTGAGAGAGGTCTCTAAAGTGTGCAGAATAATAACAAATGAGTATTTATTTTTTCTCACGACACAAAAATTTCAGTAGTCAAAAAGAATTATCAGATGTGACGTTCTAAAAGCAAACAAAGGAAAGGACTTCTACATAAAACAGAGTTAATTGTGGAACTTGTTGCCACAGTAACCTGTGGATGCTAACTGCATCAAGCAGTTTCAAGAGATGATTAGACAAATTAATGAAAGTCCTTTCTAAAGGATAGACAAAGATGTAAACACTCTAGGTGTTAAGACTGCAGTGAATGAAGACAAGCAATACTGGGGGAGTATTAACCTGCGCATGTTCTTGTTCTTCATTCTTTCAGACTCTTGCCTGTAGGATATTGGGTTAGATGGTAGAAAGGTTTAGATCATAGGGTAAATATGGAAATATAATTTGTCATGGTAGGCAAACATGGACATTTCCAGTCTCACACACTGCTCTCTTTTTACAAGGCTGGCAGCAACCTACATTTACTGTGGTTTTTCACCTCCTCTGTGTGTCCACATGTCCAGTACAAATAAGTCAGGCTAACTTCAGTCCTCTGATTAATTTTGCTCAGCACAATCTGAGCTGAAGGGAGAGAGAGGTTCTGGCACCAGATGACATCATAGACAACTCATGGAGTCCTAAAGGGACATGCCACCTACACCATGGCGAGTGGGTGCAAAAATATAAAGATTTTCTTTATTGTCAAATATCAGTGCAGTGCAAAATATTTAGATTTGCTTTACTGTCAAATATCTAGTTGACAAATTCCCAAGACAGCACCTCTGCTTAAGTTTAGATATAGATCCCATTTTCATTTCAAGCACCTCAGTTTTCTCTAAATGCCAAATTAGGAGCTACCTTAGAAATCTTAGCCTACTACACTCTTTAACCTGGCAGAATTTGCCAGTATAAATGACTTAGGTTTGTATTTTTAAAGACATTCAGGTGCCATTTCTTCCTGATGCCTTTTGGTTCATGTCACAGAGGACATCACCCAGAAAACCTGTGTGAAACTGGGTTCTACAGTCAAAGAGCCCTCCCTTGCAAACATCTGAGAACCTTCCAGTCTCCTTAGTTGTGATTAATGGATCTATTCATGTACGTAAAGTTATTAACAGAAATATTCATGGAACCAGATACTAAGCCAATGAGGAATGAATTAATAGGTTAAAACAGGTGTACAGAGCTGATCAGGTTATGCCCCAGCTTAACTTCTTTGTAGTGACCTAAATTATTTCTTTATAACTTAAAAAAACCCAAAAAAACCACAACCAAAAAAAAATCCCCAAAAAAACCCAACCAAAACCCAAAAATCAACAGCAATAAAAAAAAAAAAAACAACTCCAAGAAGACCTTACAGCTGAAAATCCTATCTGTCAGATTTCTGGGTTTTTGTTTTCCATGTCATGGGTTCCCCTTGTCTAGGAGGCAAACTCCCACCCAGATACTCAGTTCTCACTACCCATCAAAAACACAGGGGCAGAAGGTAGAAACAGAACAGAAACAAGAAAGCTTGTGGACTGAGATTAAGACAGGGAGATCGCTTATCAATTACTGTCACGGTCAAAGCAGACAGGAAAATGAACTTAATTTATTGCCAATTAAAATAGATTTGAGTAGTGAGAAACAAAGGAGACAAACCTTAAGGCAGTTTGTTTCCTTCTGCTTTCCCAGAACCTTCAGACCCCTCCACTGACTTCCAAGTTGCCCAGAAGGTACAGCCAGCACCAGTATCCTATCAGTGTTGCCTAAAGATTTTTAGTTTTTTCATATATTTGTAGCTTTGTAGATTTTTAATGTATGGTTGTATGGTTTCTACTTCTGCTTTTTTTCACATCTTAGAATAATAAACCAACTCTTTCTAAATAATTCTTTAAATTCTGTTTAGTCTTATCATTAAGAACTTCTGACAAAAACATCATATTCTCCACCAGGACTTAAATACCTTCCAAGAAATAGGGCAAAAACTCCCCTGGATCAACTCCAAGGGGCTGACCCAAGAGTGACAGGGGCAATTAATCTCCTATTGGAAGTACCTGCTAGATATACTAATTATTTAACCTTAAAAAAATTGCAGGAATCATTTACCACACATGCTCTTAGCCATATTTTGTGCACCTGAAACATTTGATTAAAAAATTGGTTTTTTATCTTACCAATATTAATATTGTTTGGAAAGTTTTACCTTTCTGTTCCAGGCAACATCAGAAATATCCAATCTCCTCTGGAGTGGGGTCTTTCACATGAGGTATCTACCCCCCGCAGAGTGATCCTCTTGAGAGACAGCAGTGTGGGCATCTGTTCCAGAGTGACAGTCTCCATAGGATGCTGGGGGTCTCTGCTGCTCCTTCCTGTCTCCTTCTCCAATGTTTGCAAGGGTGTTTCCAACTCTTATTGCCTTCACTAAAATCATGAGGAAATTCCATGGAAATGTAAAACTGAACACCACAATGGAGAAGAGTATGGAAACTCTTAATTTAGGAGCCTTAAGTGTAGTTGGCTGCATTCCTGCTGGTGGGACAAGCACTCCTTGGGCATCAAAACAGGCATGTCCTCTGCTGTAAAATAAATCACAAATAAAGAATACCATCAGACATATCAAAAAGCTTTTTCTCTCAGGGTAGATGGTTGAGATGGAGGTGACCCATCAGTACGTAATGGCCAAAGATCTGAAAATGTGACCTAGCAGATACTTAGAAATCACACTTAGGCACCAACTGAGGCACCAAACATTCTCCAGAAGAGGCTGTATCCCTGAGGTACAGGTGTCCATCTCTTCTTGTGTTAGAACTGGTAATCTGAGGGAGAAGGTGCCACGAGAGGGACTGGTCTGATCTATATGAAGAAACACAGAGTTTCTGCACTGCCAAAAGTTATCTGAGGTCAGAAATATGTGAGATCACGATGCCTTTCTTGATGTGAGTGTCACTCATGTCTCCTCAGCAACCAGACAGACCCACCTAATCTCCAACCACCCATCCCTGCTTCACAGCTGTGTGATAAGGGGCACAGAGCATGTTACATATTTCTCAAGGGATAGACAAAAAGTTAGAAGAGCTTTTCCTCTGTTTCTCATCAAAGGACATTGCATTAATCATTTTGCACTACACTTCAGCTGAAAATCTAAATGTTGAATATGAAGAAAATCTTCAACCAGCCTAAGAGGAAGAGTTCAGTCAGTGGAATAAAATACCAGAAAAGACTTGTGTAAATGAGGAAATAATATTCAGAGAAGGATGTGATAGTGAATTATTAGGAATGGAAAAGGTCTATGAAGTTGATCCTGCCACAATGCAGGGGGATGGAAGAGAGGCCTCCATTCCAGCCTTAATAAATGTGTGCGGGAGAATACTGAACTAGCAGCTAAAGGAGACACCAAGTATGCAAACGCAGAGCTGAGATATAAAAGGACAGACACAACACTCTATTTACAATAAAATAAACACCGTTTACACAAGTGCTACCCATTTAAGTGAGAAGAGTGGAAATGGAAGCAGGCACTGTCAGCCTACGTTTACAAGAGATGTGTTTGATGGAACATTTCAACATGCTTTGATTGAGACCCCTGCTACTTTTCTTTTGAAAATTGCAGAGTAAAATGTGCTGGTGAATTGTAAAGGTTTCATCCCCCTTGATGTATTTTTATTGAACACGACTTGCAGGCTTCAAATTTTAATACTCCGTCCCTAGACTGCTGTCACTCACTGTATCACACTTCCCAATTCACATAGGTTAGAGTATGAGGGAAAATGGCCCAAACATAATCAATGGGACACTTTGTTTATCATAGGGATATATTGTCAAAATGTAAGTTCCTATTTTATATTTCCCATAGGAAATAAAAAGGAGACATTTAAAAGTGAAAACACAAAAATAAAAGATTTTTTTCTTCCTCGCTAACTGCCCTATCAGAAAACAAAACTATTTCCTGATTATATTGCATTTATTTCCAAAGTACTTGTTTCTCCTTCATAGGAACTTTTCATCAGGGTTTCAGAATAACTTCCTGCTTTTCTTTCTTCCCTAAGCCATCCAGTGTTCAAACATACAGAGGGTAACATCCTTCTCAGATGTCATTTTCATTCCTACGAAGTTCTGTGCCTCTGGAGGAGGCCAGCCTATGGTTCTGCTATGCCACTAATGAGTCTCCCATCTCTTCAGCAGTAAACAGTCTTTTTACTAGTCAATATTTGTGCCACATTGTGCACACAAAACCCTATGAATCTTGCCCCCACTAGTGAGCACATTTTATGGATATAAATAGATTTTTTTGTTGTCTTCCAGAGACTCAGGATTACTGGCCTTTTTTGTGTATTCACAATGTCTTGTGTACTTAGATCATAAATTTTCCATGAAAAATGGATGCTTGTGGCAGTGGGCAATCTAACTATCTGTATTATTTATTCAGTTTCTGTGGAGCAAAAGCTAAATATATTGACTTTTGGCTAGTTAGTTGTGCTTGGTTCTTTGTGATTCTACCTAGAAGAAAACACAGACCGAGGTCATTTAAAAAGCATGAGCTTTTCCAGGAAAAACTGAAATTCAATATTACTTAGCAAACACACTGGGATTCACTGTAAAACACGAATAAAATAGGTTCAAGGAAGATCTTAATGGCTGTATTAATAGTCTGTGAATGTGGGAGCATAATATGGACACAATAAAGCGCAAGAAACTCTTAATTTATACTTGCTGCTATATAGGATCACCCAGTAAAACTAAATAGAATCCTGTCTCGGCAATGTCTTGTGAAAATAAACAAACAGTTTTTCCCAAACATATAACCTGGACTTTAAGGTACAAGTAATAACAGGAAGGGTTCATGAGCTAAATAAAACTGGCATAAATAAAAGCTATATGCTCCCATCTATGACTATTCCTGCGGTGGAATTTTCAGAGGGATGCCAGGACAGGTCTGTTGAGCTGCGCTAAGTCATCTTGGTCACATTGCAGCTATTTTAGATTTATTACGATGTACCTCAAATGATAATTAGATTTTGATCAGCTGAGTCAAAACTCCTAAAAGAACCATGAGTGCAGAGTATCTCAAACTATATTTGAAATTGTATTTCAATCAAAAGTGATACGGAAGGAGCCCATTCAACAATTAGTGTGGAAAGCATCCAGAATTCTGTGCAAATGGTTTTTTCCCAGCCTCTCTTTCCTTGCTTGCTGCATTCTTAATTCAGATATCTTGATAGGCAGCAAATACTGTAAGGACTTCTCAGCCTGCTAAGAAATCTATAGGGCTGGAGGCCATTAAATCAACCTCCCTCTTGCACCTACCATCCTTTCTGCATTATGTCAAAGACAACTTTAAAATAGGAATTAAAACTCTACAAACTCACATTAAATTAATATTATTCATCTTATTAATACTTGTTGTGAGAATTATCAGGAGATAATTGACCTTGTCAGCGTTATGCACCCTCTGCATTACTGTTGGATTCTTCCACTCCCCTCATGCTTAATTATAACTTGATAAAACCAAAAAGAAGTTTATTTTCCTCTTCCCTGCTTCAACCATAGAATATCAAAGAAAACGGAGCAGGGAGACTGGGGGAGGAGGAGGGAATAAATCTCCTAAAACATGTAATCTGCTCAATTAATAAAGTGAATCTAACAGAGTTGCTCCCTGGGGCCTGACAAATGCACCTGTCGCCATCATCAGACAACTAATATAAAGCACATATCCAGACATTTTCCCCCTCCACTATTCTCTATACATGTATTTTAAGAAAATAATTCTCTAAATCAAGCTTGTGGGTCAAGGACTGACCTATTTTTTTGGTTTTTGGGTTTTCTTAAAACTGTAAAACACTGATTTTCTGCCATACTCATGCTGATCAGATGGCAACAGTTACCACAGCAAACACAGGGTTTTTCAAAAATGTTTTCAATTGAAGAAGGAATATACATACACACTTCAAGAACAGATATTCTATCCCCCATCTGTAGCCTTTTAAAGTACTATTTCATACATCAGCCTTGAGCTGTCATTCTAGCAGATTTAAGACTCACATGATCGGAAAATTGATAAGGAAGTGATGCAGGTACTCCCGTGTGTGCAAACTGGTAGCTATGCCCTGGGGATTAGAAAGGAGATGAAAACATCCAGTCCTCCTGCTGTCATTGATGTATTTATCCCTAGATGCAGTGGCTAGCTTCCATCTCCCCGAAGATCGCTTCAAACAGTCGACACAGGGACTGAGTAGTACATACAGGATGAAGAAAGCCTTTGGCCCGTTGGATTTCATCTTGTGTGACCTTCAGCAAGCCTTTTAACCTCTTGGGTGGCTCTGTTTTCCAGACTGTAAAAAAGATAGAGTCATCCTACCAAGAAAGAGCTGACTTACCTGTGGCTGTGACTGTCTCCCTGAGCATGAATCACAGCAGTCAGGAGATTTTTGCAAAAGAGATGTTAACATTTATCTACCTATTTAATAAACACAGTATCCATGTAGATGAAAGATATTTAATGCAATTCTTAAGTTTTGCCTTCTTGGGCACTACAAAAGAGCTTATTCTTTAAAATTGTTGCCATGGGTTGAGATTTTCCTCAACAGTTAGCCAGGAATATTTCCTTATTGGTGTGACATTTGACTCACTGAGTCCATGCTCACTACTGGCTGTATATTCAGTGAAACCTATTCTTCTTTTTTATTTTTCTTCTTGAATTTGCAGGGCAGTAGGAGGTGAAGAACCAAGACAATTATATCCAACTCTTTCTTTCTTTCTTTTTCTTTCTTTCTTTTCTTTCTTTCTTTCTTTCTTTCTTTCTTTCTTTCTTTCTTTCTTTCTTTCTTTCTGTCTTTCTTTCTTTCTTTCTTTTTCTTTCTTTCTTTCTTTCTGTCTTTCTTTCTTTCTTTTTTCTTTTTTCTTTTTTCTTTTTTCTTTTTTCTTTTTTCTTTTTTCTTTTTTCTTTTTTTTCTTTTTTCTTTTTTTCTTTTTTCTTTTTTTCTTTTTTCTTTTTTTCTTTTTTCTTTTTTTCTCTTTACATTGCTATATTGCCCTTTGAATCAGCTGATGTTTTTGTCTTTGGACTAAGCAAACAAAGAAGCTTCTCTTCTGCCTCTGTATTGGATAAGCTTCATGGCTGAAGCTTGCACAACAGAGATGCCTACAAAGTGCTGTATTCGGTGTTTGCCTTTGTGTAACATGACAGATTCAGAGGGATTTTTCTGGATATTCCTATGGGATTTATCCACAATATTTTTTTCTAATACACATCTTAGGTGAGTACTTTAGATATTTATCTCATTGCTCAGACAGCAAGGCCTGTAATTTAATAGTAAATTCTGGAAGTGGGCTCTGTTCACTTTAAAATCAGTTAGCTTCTTGCAATGGAGGTTTTGAATAGGATCTTGTTTATAGGATCAACAGGGTTAATCAATAGAAAAAATCGTGGAGAAGTGCTTTTTGAAACACTAGGGTTGTCTGAAAATAGGATCCTTTCACAATGAAAAACAGAAATCACAAATTATAAAACATCTTAGTTCTCCAAAATGTTTGATATGGAATTAATGATTTCTGTCGAATTTTTTCAGAAAGATGAAAAAACTCTGGAGGTATGAGGCCATCATTTTAGATAACCATCTTACAAGGATTTTAAAGAGGCTCTTAATAGTTAAACTAGACATGCTCTCACAGACTTTACTGAATCCAATTCTGAAATGTACATATGTGACTTGTTTGTGTGTTTTACATTTTCAATTAAAATTAAGGAACTACACAATGTGCATAATGTCTATTTAATGCAAACATTCCTGGAAGTCCTATTATTTCTATTGCTTTCAGGAAGTAAAACATGTTTGCCTGTACTGGCAGATTAGAATAGGTTAGAGGAAACAGGCACCAGTTTTTTTTTTCTATCTGAAGCCAATGAAATCAGACTAAGTTGCAGATATAATGAGTTTAATTTCAAGTAAAGGAAAAGCCAAAGTAAGGTTCTTGATGCACTTTTGCTGCCAGTATATTATTGCCTATTTCTACTCCCACTCTTTCCATGCAGGATCACAACAGTTTCTGTTTCCATAGTCTACATTCAGACTTGTTTCCTGCACAGAAATGAGCCAGTCTGAGCACCCAGACTGAGAAGACTGGATAAATAAAAATCACAAGTTATTCCATCTTTTTAAGCTTGAAAGTGGTGTGAGGATGTCCTCCCCCCAACCCCTTCAACCATAACCACCCGCAGGGGCTGCAAGGACTGGAGACGGATTGATAACTGGACTGGCAACATGGTAGCCAAAAGCTGTCCAGAACAGTGAACCAGAAATCTTGCTGTTATGCAAACATAATTCCATCATCTTACTCAATAAATAGTGGGCTGCCTGGGAGCCACTGAGCTCTCCTGCCCTGTGCTCTTCTCCTGAACAGGGATGCCTTTCAATGCTACTCTTGAGGCTGAAACTCCCTGTTGAAACAAATACTTTAATGGCATGCTTTGCTGTGACATCTCAGGTAAGGAATATAAAGAGTTCAATAAGCCTATATAAACCCTTAGAAGTAAACTTTTTACCAAGTCTGGGATTCAAAGTGGACACAGGTTCACCTAGAGTCTTTGAGAAAGTTCTTTCTGAACCTCATGGCCAGAGGGGAGCATCTCCCTGACAGTTCCGTGTGGCCCTGCTCCCTATGAAGCAAATAATCCAGTGTACCTTGGTGTTGAATTTTGTTAAATCACTGCCACATTTACCACAGAATTTTGTTAGTTCACTGTTTTATTTCAACAGAGTATGTTGCAACTTCTCTCTTCAGAGAGAAATAAATCACTCCCTTGGATGCTAGTTATGCATTCTCACAGTACCACAAAGCATATCCAGTTAGTATTTGGATTAAATACCTTCAGTATGTCCTGAGTTGATCACTGGGTCAATAAAAAAATAGAGAATTCCTTTGGTTGAATTCCCTGCATAAGCCATTCTGACCATCATCACATGAGATCTTGCTCCTGAGATGAGGCTGCTAAATGTCCTGTTGTAAATCAGGTCTGTCTGATCTGGACACCAAAGGAACTCATTTGGTTTGGAGGTGGAACGCAATGCTCCATCACTGCTGTGCTCCAAAACAATGTTTCAGACTCTTCGACAGGCCATATGAAACATCTAAAACATCTTTTGATGAAATAGGCCCAAATCTAGTTTTAAGTAGTAGATAGAATTTATATAGATTTATTTTACTGGAAAATAGACAGAAAGCTATCAAAGCTAAAATTAACATTTTTTCAGGGTTCAACACAAACAATTTCAAAGTGTTTTCCTCTGCCTCCTCTCCAGTGACAGGAATTATTAAAAAAAAGCAAATTTATGCCTTAGAGCATGAAGCAGCTTGAGATACTATGAAAGCTAGAGTACTGCAATAGAGTAAGCTCTTCTGTGCTGTGTGAAGACAAGGCATGTGATGCTTAAAATGCTGGCATAAATTGCAAGTCTATCTGTTTTTTCCTTTGATCATAGATTTCCTTCCTGACCAGCTTTGGCCAATTCACTTGCATTTGTTGATTAAAGGTTAAACAGAAAGAATGACACTGTCACACCTCACAATGACAGAGGGGATAATATTTAGATTCTTTATACAAAACTGACAAACACCATTGACAGCTGAATCGTAAATTGAAGAAATATCACTAATAAGCCCCAACAATTAACAACCATCCCATAATCCAGTACCTTTGAGTCCTCTATATCAAATTCACCATGAATAATCCTTTCTTGTGCTGAGCTTTGCTGATAAAGGAAGGATTCGTTAAAAATTATTTGTACTATTCATTATGGAAGTCATACAGGGCTCCTGCATGACAGCAGCAGTTTCAAGAAGCAGACTTTGGGAGAAAAATATAAAAAATCCTTTGGCTTAAAAGCAGAGGGGGGAAAAAGAACACTTTTCTACACTTCAGTAGGAACTTTAAGAAACCAGTTTGGTTTTCAATAGTGTCCCTGTGAATAGAAGCCAGATGGTCTTTAAATCAGCATTTCCCCCACCATTTTAGGCATGAAAGCCACTACTCTGATGGAGCTGCAAGGGGGAGAGTTGGGGATGGCAGGATACAGGCAGCACACAAAGGAAAAATAAGAAATCCTTTAAACAGGGATTGAAATAGTCTATTTGACAGCTAGAAGAGGGGGGAGTGTCAGGAAGGTAAAAGGGCAGGCTCCATAGGGGTAAGCAGAAATAATGGAGTGTAGAGTAACAGGATGTGAAGGGGTTATAATGATCATGGTAGCCAAGTGTATAATTTGCAGTGANTTTTTTTGACTGTTTCTCATCAAGAAGATCACAATTTTCTTGCATCTGTTCCATCCTGATGATTCAGTGAGTGATTTCTGCAATTGAAGCATGGTCTGTATACTGAACACAAGCAAAATTCATTGTGAATATACAGTATCAGAAATCCTAGTTTAGTTTTGATGGAACACATAAATCACATGGTATTTTGTACTTTCTCTAATTAGTGAGTGTGACTCTAACAATTGCTGTGACATTTCTCCCAATTACATATTCAGAAAGTGTTTTCCATGAATATTCTTTTAGAATGGACTTTCTCTCCAAATGCTTATGACAGTAAACTCGTTGGCAAGAATAGCACTGCAGTGTTTGACAATCCAGAGATTTAAAATTCCATGGTACTTTTTTGTTAAAGGGGAATAGATTACATGAGAAACCAACCCTAATTCCAGTATATACAACTACTCATGAAAATATCTGATATGGTCTTCATTAAATGAAATAGGTCTCCAATCCTCTCCTTCCTTCATTGGTGTATATGTGAGTGAAATTTGCAGATTTCCCAGACATGAGATGGACTGAAAATACTTTCAAACCAGAATTTCCCAACTGCTTATCATGGAAGCTACAGGGAGAATTACGTGATCAATAAAAAAGTAAATGTGTCCTTAGAATTTTAGGAAAGAATTTTCAGCGCACTATTAAAAAAAAAAAAAATGTGGTATGTGGTCTGGTGATCTCATTTCAGGACAAACTTATAAAATTGCAGAGGGTGGAGTTTAGTCTAGTGAGACTCATAGAAAGGACAGGAATGTAATTAACACCCAAACACCATTCATGGGCAGTAACAACAGGCAGCATAAGAAAAAATGATAGTGAGAGGAGTCTGGCGCAAGAAAAACTTACCCTTAGTAGAAGAGATCAGGTTAAAGAATTCTTAAGCAAATTAGACAAACATAAATCTATAGGTCCTGATACCATGTACCCAAAACTGCTGAGGAATTTGGATTATACCATTGTGAGGTCTCCTCACAGTGACCGAATGATTATGGTGACAAGAAGATGTGCCTGAGGACTGGAGGAAAGCAAAGGTCACTCCTATCTTCAAAAAGGGTAAGAAGGAGAGCTTGTGGAATTACAGGCTGGTCAGTCTGTAGTCCTTGGGAAACTGATTAGTTAATATTGGAAGGCATTTCCAGGGAAATGAAGGACAAGAAAGAAACAAGAGCAGCAGCATGAATTCACTAAACGGGACACATACTTGACCAATGTGATAAAATTCTATGGTGAAATGACTTTCCTGACAGGTGAGAAAAGAGCACTGGACATGTCTACCCTGGCTTCCATAAGACACAAAAATTGTCACCACAGGATCTTCACAGGGAAACTGGTGAAGCATGGGCTAGATAAACAGAGAGACATGACTGAAAATGGACAGGAAGGTGGCAATCCATGACACAAAGTCTTGTTAAAAACCAGACACTGGTCATAGATATTCATTATTTTTCTAGATGATGGGGAAAAAGCTGTACAAAACTGGGAGAGCTGGCTGGTACACCATTTGTCATCCAGAGGTACCTCAACAGGATGGAGAAATAATCTGAAAGAAAACTCATGATTCCTGGACACTAGGAAGCCCATTTCAGGGAGAAGAGAGGGCTCAGGGAGAATGTGTCTAGGTATGTAAACATCTGAAAGGATCAAATGAAAGAAACATTGAAAGAAAAAAAGAAGTCAGGCTCTTTGGAATGGAGTCCCAGTGGGCACAAATGGAACATGGGAGGTTCCTGCTGGAAATTAGGAAACACCTCTTTACTGAGAATGATTGAGTACTGACTGTCTGTAGTGGTTTAAAACCCAGCCAGCAGCCCAGCCCTACAGAGATATTCACTCCCCCACCAGCAGGATCTGGGAGAGAATCAAAAGGAAAAAGCTGGAGAACTCATGGGTTGAGATAAAAATAACTTAATAGGGAAAGAAAAAACTGTTTACACAAGCTAAGCAAAACAAGAATTAATGATCTTCTTCCATGGGCAGGTGTTTAGCCACCTCCAGAAGAGCAGGGACCCACCATGCAGAGTAGTTACTTGGTAAAACAAACACCATCACTTCAAATATTGCCCTTCCTTCTTTCCCCCTGCTTATGTACAGAGCATGAGTTCATATGGTCCAAAATATCCCATTGCTCAACTGGGGTCCCCTGTCCCAGCTGTGTCTCCTCCCAACCTCCCAAACACCCTCAGCCCCCTGTCCAGTGTGGCAGTATGAAAAGCAGAAAAGGTTTGTCTATGTAAGCCTGTTCATCAATAACAACAACATCTCTGTGTTATCCACTCTGTGTTCAGCACAAGCCCAAAACACAGCCCCACACCAGACACTGGGAAGAAAACTCACATTGCCCCAGCCAAAACCAGCGCATGCCCCCCTTCAGCAGGGGTTGTACAAGATGAGTCCCATCCTTTCAACCTTCTGGCTCTCCATCTGGGGCTTTTCCTGTACTCAAAGGAATAGTCCTTTTCTGGGAACCTTTTGAAAACACAAGTTAGGGAATGTTTTGCACCAAGAAGGTCATCAGAATTCCCCCCTCCCTGCATTTCACTCTCCACCAAACTGCTGGACCTTTGTGCTGAGGCCATCAGTGTCTCATCACAGCACCTGTCCGGCCTGAAGCTAAATAGTTCCAGCATGGCTATGGGCAACACCCTTAAAGCAGCCTTTTCCCCCCTTTAGGGCATCTGCATCCCTGGCTAAGCAGCAGCTGGTGGCAGCAGCGGGGACCACTCTGGTGGCACTGGGTAGAGGCTGTTACTGCCCCAACATCTCTTCAGCAGACATGCAGGCTTTGTCCCTTGACATTTAGTCCAGAGCTCCTGTGAGCTCACATATATGGTGTACATATATGTTCCAACGGGGCTCTGGTCTTTCATATGGAGGGGTCTCATTTAGGACACTCTTGGCTGGTGAAGATGCTGTGGCCCTACACGGTGGCAATCCCAGGACCATGGACACAAGGAAATTTCCAGCACTCTTGGTACTGTAGAAGATTCCCAGATAGTTTCTGAGACTTTCCAGAGCGCCTCTTGCATGTAATATAAAATATAAAAGGAAATGGATCAGGCACCCTGTATCTCTTTTCCTCTTTTCCCTTTCTCCTTTCCTCTTTCTTTTTTTTTTATTTTCTTTTTTTTTCTTTACCACATTTTTTTCCACTTTCACTTTCTTAGTCTCACAACCCCAGCTCTAGAACTGCAGTGGTCTCACATTCACCTATTTCTGTTTCTTAAAATTAATGTAGTGGTCTGAGTGTCTCCTAGAATTATTTACTCTTTTTCCTGCTGTGAGATAGCATTAGGGGAAAAGCAAAGCAGGCCCAAATCTTAAAAGATAGAAAAAAAAAGATAGAAAAGAATGAGAATCAAAATGAAACCTTCAAAATGCTTCTCCTCCTCCCACAGCTGTTCACTTTCTCACCAACAACATAAAAAGACAAAACCTGGGATTTTCAGTCAATTTCACCACTCTAAAATAGACTTTCATCAATTCTTCAGGAGAGAAATCTCTCTTAGAAATCCCATGGAAACATCGCCACAAGACACAGTTCTTTGGTGGCTCCCATGTCATGAATCTGCAGCTGCCCGGAAACTCCCATTGGCAGCTTTACCCACAACTGCATATGGGCCATGAAATTCACTGGGGTTCATTTTAAAGATTAATGATTCCAAAAGCAAAGGGTTTTTTTGGTTTGGTTTTTTTTTTCATCCTGAGGAACAGAGATCTTTTCTCTTTCTAGAGGCAGATCTTCATTTTAATCTCATCTCTCTCTCTCTGTTCAAGTTTCTCATGAGACTACAGCTACTTCAATATCTACCTCATCCATCACAAATACCTTTTCTTATCTCTACAAATTAAATACTCTTGTCACCTCCCCAAAATGCATATTTTTTCTCAGGGTTTAAAGGGATATTTTAATCCAGTCTCCATGGCCTCACAAGAGAAGTCCAGCCCAAACTAGGCAACTCCTCCATCCTCTTTCCAACCCAGGATTTTACTCTCTCTTCACTGACCACTATCTCATGCTGTGTCTCTTTATGTTTCAATCACTCTCTCTTTTTCTCTCCCTCAGAGAAGGGTTAGTGCTTCATTAGTCCCATCTGTCAAGGAAAGAGCTAACACCTTGCCCAGGCCTGTAGATGCCCGTGCTACCCTACCGGGCAGTGGCTGCTCTGGCTGCACAGCTGTTGGATTTCAAAGCCGTGCTGACGGGGGCTCAGGAACTGCGGCCGGGATCTCAGTGGCCAGGCTACTGGATACCTCCTTCCACCCCTCGGTCTCAGCAGGGCGGGCCCAGCGGACACCTCCCTCAACCCAGGCTGGCAGCAAGGCAGTCCTTAGGGTCAGCTGGATGTTAGTAGCCGTGGCCTCCCCTTCCCTGCCAGCAGCTGATGGGCCTGGGGCCTGGCCAGGCCAGGCCAGCTCCACCAACATGGCNTTTCTCTTTCTAGAGGCAGATCTTCATTTTAATCTCATCTCTCTCTCTCTGTTCAAGTTTCTCATGAGACTACAGCTACTTCAATATCTACCTCATCCATCACAAATACCTTTTCTTATCTCTACAAATTAAATACTCTTGTCACCTCCCCAAAATGCATATTTTTTCTCAGGGTTTAAAGGGATATTTTAATCCAGTCTCCATGGCCTCACAAGAGAAGTCCAGCCCAAACTAGGCAACTCCTCCATCCTCTTTCCAACCCAGGATTTTACTCTCTCTTCACTGACCACTATCTCATGCTGTGTCTCTTTATGTTTCAATCACTCTCTCTTTTTCTCTCCCTCAGAGAAGGGTTAGTGCTTCATTAGTCCCATCTGTCAAGGAAAGAGCTAACACCTTGCCCAGGCCTGTAGATGCCCGTGCTACCCTACCGGGCAGTGGCTGCTCTGGCTGCACAGCTGTTGGATTTCAAAGCCGTGCTGACGGGGGCTCAGGAACTGCGGCCGGGATCTCAGTGGCCAGGCTACTGGATACCTCCTTCCACCCCTCGGTCTCAGCAGGGCGGGCCCAGCGGACACCTCCCTCAACCCAGGCTGGCAGCAAGGCAGTCCTTAGGGTCAGCTGGATGTTAGTAGCCGTGGCCTCCCCTTCCCTGCCAGCAGCTGATGGGCCT
>VYXD01009093.1:149929-171335 GCA_013397195.1 Hylia prasina | reverse complement strand
GTCCCTTGGGATTGGCAGGAGTCCTGGGGTCAGGGGAGGGGAAACCCAAGAGAAACCCACCCTGGAAAACTAGGATAACTTGCTTTATACACACTGCAACAGTGTTGGATTACCATATTAAAACCAATGTTATTTTTTCAACAAAATTTAACAATTTCAGAGGCAGTGTGTGGAAAGGAAAATAACTAGTCTTGGCAAAGGGTCTGCAGGTAAGGAAAGTCAGATGTGTCCACCATAATGGGAATGTGTCAAGCCTCTCCTGTGGAGAAGTGAGACTCATCTAATTGCCTCCTGTCTCACCCTCCTTCTCCTCTAAACAGAAGTGTATTTCACTCATTTTTAATGCAACATCAGAGCCTTTCTTTTGGTCCATGATCATCACATGTTTATTGTGGCTGGATGCCAGCAGCCTCCCCTGGAATCAGGTGATTCTTAAGGTTGCAAAGCCGGAGAGAGAAGAGGAACTGCAGTACCATCCAGTAGCACAATGTATCCTGTATGGCCAATCTCATTTATTAAGAGGCAATTTACCACAAAAGGAACTTTTCCAAAACTGAGGGATTTACTGAACTTTCTTTTCTAAGGGTTCATTACTATCTACAAAGATTTAAGGTCATATTCAGTGTCACTTCTGTAGACTTTTTGGGTTTTATTTTTAATCCGAATATCTCTTTCATTTTAAATTCTAGGAATTAAGTTTTAAGGTTAACTCTCCTTATCAAATTTACTTGAAACTGGGAAGAAAATTAAAAGCTTTTCACAGAATCATAGAATCATTAAGTCTGGAGAAGACTTTTAAAATCATCAAGAACAACTGTCAATCCAGCACCACCACCACCTTTATCATTAAATCATGCCTTTGAGGGCCACATACCTAATTTTTTTTAACACTTCCAGGGATGGTGATTCTACAAGTGCCCTGGTCATGGGGGATTGGGGGAAAATGTAAATACAAGAATCAGAATTGCAAGACCCCTTTTTTCCCTAGGATGCCATTTTATATATGTTAACACCCCCCAAACCCCCAAGCAGTAATGCAAAAAGAGCAAAATCAAGAGCATTGAGTGACAAAAATTGTCAAAAACACCATAGAAGAGAAAGGTACCTGGAGCTGAAACATTATCAAATCCAAAGCCTTTCAGAATTTAAAAAGAAGAAAACTGTCAGACATATTTGCAACAATTTGAACTTGATTCTTCATTGAGGATGTAGCCACCTGCTGTGTAATCCCAGTAATGTAGATAAGTAGGATATTAGACTGGAACAATGTGGCCAAATGTTGCAAATACTAACATCATTCTGAGGTAATATTAAAATACCAACAGCTGGTAAAAATAATATCTAAGATACAGCTTGCAGTCATTGATAAACTGGTGCTGATTCTCCTGAGACCGGGCAAGGCAAGCCAGGGAACTGAAGAATTTAGCTCATCATACTGTGTCTTGTATGAGGAACACAGCCGCTGCAAACCTGTATGCAGTATTCCCAGAGAATATAACTTTTCAGAAAGAGGAGGTGTTTCTAAGGGAAGCCTAAATTTGGAGCAAATTTGCCTTTACTGCCTTTAGAATTACTGAAGCAAAGAGCTCCATAATACTGATGGACCGCTGTGGAATAAACTGGTGGCTTGACACAAACTGATGACCCAAGACCAAATGGGTAAACATTTTATCCATGTGAAACTTGCAGCAGCATTTTAAATAGAGCAATGGGGAAATAAATGAGTATCTGTAATTATCCAAACTCAATTAAGATTATTAAATACTTTAGTTACTAGTTAATGCTTACTACATGGTGCCTGTGTTTTGGGTGGGATTTATTTTTGTTGTTGTTGTTGTGGTTTTGTTTTATTGTTTGTTTTTTTTTCTTTTGTCTTTGAGGTATTTGTATTCAAAGGAGAAGTACATAATCCATAAACATGCCTGGAAAATTTTGCCACCATTTTAGAATTTAGGTTACGAAGTGTTTCAAGATTTACTGATACGCGCATGAGAGCAGCTCTTCCTGAAGCTGAGGACTAGTGACACTTCCAGTATTGGTTATATGTCAGCCAGGTTGATTGCTCTAATCCTCAAGTAGGGACTCCAGTTTGACCCTCAAAAGTGGAGGCTATTAAATAATAATAAACTTCTGGGATATGAAGGCAGTCTGGAGATTATTTGCAGATTTTACCAGCTGTCTTTTTAGAATTTATGTACAGCTAATAGAGGGATGCTATTTGGTTTAAGAAAGGATGAGTTTAGATGAAGTAAAGAAGTTTGTTTTTGAGGTATTATGTACGCAGTTTCATAATTTGTATAATTTTCTTCTGATATTCCTTACATAACTTCATTGCTTGGCATAGTGTAAATAATAATGTTTATTTGTTTTACTCTGATTTTATCTAATTTTTAAAAAAAATCCCTCAGACTTCTAAACTAGAACCAATCAGTGCAAATTACTGAATTTGAGCTGCTACAGAATATATTCTGCCTTTGCAATCACATCTCTTGCCTTTAGATCTGTGTTTGATTTGTTCTTGTAGCAGGCCAAAAGTCCATGCCACCCACAGGAATACTAAATCTTTTGAAGAAGTGTTGTCTGACTTACCTGTATATTCAATTTACTTGCTATGGTAAACATGATTTTCAAAACACAGATGAATAAACAAGCAAGTGCATTTTCTTATTTTTCAAGTAATGTTAGAAATGGGAGGAGAGGTGGGGTCCTAAAAATGCTCTGCTATGACAAGTATCATGCAGTATGAGCTTTTTTTGGTTTCCATATGAAATAGGATTGAGATTTTTTTCCTCCCAGGTCTCTGGCTGGTAGATTTGTACAGAACATAGTTTCTCTAATAAGTGAGAATGCTCTTTAACTTTCTAGTTTAAACTTATTTTCAGCACATTATACCCATTTTGTCTTTTACAAGCATAGCCTGTTAGCTATAATAGGTCCTTTCCTTCTCTCGTGTTACCATTAAAACTTCCCTGATGTTATTTTAGACAGCAATCAAATCCTCTGCATCCCTTTCATTTTGAGAGCCTCAACAAACCAAGATTTCTAGATTGCTAAGAAAATTTGCCCATTCCTTTGGCCTTCTAAGTAGCTCTTTTCTGCATTTGTTCCCCTCTGTGTTTCATATCTAGGATTTCATCATACCTTTATATTAAAAATTTACATGAAACTGGCAAATATACATATGAATTTCTTGTTTCTGCACTTTAAGGGGAGAAAAACGTATTAAAGATAAGAAAACAGACCACTGTCAGTGTTCTTGAGCCATAATTTTTGGGACAGTTATTTTTTTGTGTTTAGACTCATGTTTGTTTGTTTGTTTTGTTACAGAAGTATTTTAATTGGCTTTGAAATGAAGTGAAATTATCTGTTACTTATGAGNTTCTAGGACTATCACTGTTCTTCCAAATAAGCATAAGAGCTGTTACCAGAGTAAATAAATATGGCACAGCACAGTGTCTTCTCAACCTGCCATGTGCCTGGGTAGCAAAGGACTCTTAGTGAGGGAGCACCAAGCAGGAGCTTCTTCCAGGTTGAGAAGAGTGTTATATCAACAGAGGAACATTACTGTCAAGAAATTATAACCTCAGCATTGACATAAATGTTGACAGCACCATTTCCACTGGTAGTGGTATCAGAACTGATTATGATTCACACATGACTGCTAAAAGAATTATGATTTAGATGAAACTTTCTGAAATAAGAAAAAGTTCTGAAAGGAAAACCTCAGATGACAAGGATTTTATCAGTCCACTACTAAGATGGAGGACATTTTCTCTTGTGTTCTCAGAAGCATTCCGCTTGTGGAGATGAACTAACCATAACGCAATCTCTACACCCATTCCTTCCTTGATGGCAGCGAGAGACATGATAGTAGGGCATGATAAATCCTGGTGGTGATTGAAGGTGTTTAACTGCAAAAATGTCATCTTCCTAGTACATTTCTATATACATTTGAGGAACTCAGGCCCAAATCTGTTAATAATGTGACCAGAAAGAATATAGTAAAGACTTTTGATGAATTTTCATGGTCATAGTTTCCAAATTTAACATTTGGAGTTTTCAGTCTGATAAAGACTAAATGACTTTGACAAAAAGACAAAACTTGTGGCATTTTAAAATTTATAAAGTGGATTTTTTTTTTTTAGATCCTTCCTTCTTTTTTATTTGATACACATTCTTGTATCAAAGATATATATATATATACTTTCTCTCATCCCTACATTAAAACCAAAAAAAACCCTAAAAACCCCCCAGATCCAACAAAACTAAACAAAAAACCCCCTAAAACTGAAACAACAAACNCTAGGATTTCATCATACCTTTATATTAAAAATTTACATGAAACTGGCAAATATACATATGAATTTCTTGTTTCTGCACTTTAAGGGGAGAAAAACGTATTAAAGATAAGAAAACAGACCACTGTCAGTGTTCTTGAGCCATAATTTTTGGGACAGTTATTTTTTTGTGTTTAGACTCATGTTTGTTTGTTTGTTTTGTTACAGAAGTATTTTAATTGGCTTTGAAATGAAGTGAAATTATCTGTTACTTATGAGACACACAGAGATGACTCTACAGACTGAACCTGAAGTGTACATTTACCTANCTTCCTTCTTTTTTATTTGATACACATTCTTGTATCAAAGATATATATATATATACTTTCTCTCATCCCTACATTAAAACCAAAAAAAACCCTAAAAACCCCCCAGATCCAACAAAACTAAACAAAAAACCCCCTAAAACTGAAACAACAAACAACCCAAACCAAAAAAAACCCACAAAGTCAAAACAAAAACAAAAACAAACAAAAAAACACACAAAAAGGAGACTTATCTAACATATATAAAGCAATAAATTAAACAGGGATGACTTCACTATGTAAACCCTTTGGAAAAAGGAAGTAAATATTTAAGAATATATAAGAATGTGGCAGCTGGGGTGAAAAGAAGAATGCTGAGCTGTAATATTGAGGAAGATATGGCAATAAGAGTAATACTGTGCTATCAGTGATAATCTTACTATTTAAATTTGTGAATTTTTGTAGGGCAAAGCAATATCTCTTAATAAACTTTTTAACATAATTGGGAAAAGCAACACTTTCTTGATGATAGAAACTTTTTTCTCCCCAGAAATCTGTGACAAATTCTAATTTAGAAATCTAAATAGAATTTGACAGGAAAGGCAGTTGATGCCTGGAAAAAAAAAAAAAAAAAGAAAAAAGGTGAGCTAATAATAATGAAACTATAGTCTAGGCATGCACACCTGGAAGAGTGATTTTCCTGCTCTGAAAAATTCATAAAAGCTTTATTTAAAATGGCAATTAATGAAGAATCTTTTGAGACACAGATTCACAGGTAGCTCCTCCCAGTACCTGAACAGACCCTACAAGAAAGATGTAGAGAGATTGTTTACAAGAGACTGGAGTGACAGAACAAAGGAGAATTGCTACAAGCTGAAAAACTGTCAATTTAGATTGGACATTAGGAAAAAGCTCTTTACTGTGAGGATGGTGAGGCACAGGTTGCCCAGAGAAACTGTGGATGCCCCATCCCTGGAAGTGTTCAAGGCCAGATTGGATAGAACCCTAAGCAGCCTGGTCTAGAGATTTCTAGAAGGTTCCCTCCAAAACAGGCTATTCTGTGATTCTGTAAAAAGAAGACTATTGCAAAACATTGGGTCTGCACAGCAATGTAAAATTCCAGTCTTGGGGTGAAGTAATATGACTGTAACTGTTTGAAGTTTGTTCTGTGGTCAAAATAGGAAGCAGCATACTCAAATAACTAGAAACTATGACATGTGGAATGTACAGCTGAAGAATGATATTATAATATGTGTTTTCTGACATTTGGATCTACATTGCATTCCTTAAAAAGACTTCTTAATCTGGTAATCAGGAAGGCAAAGTCTGACTACTGGACTTACTGTTTATTATATGGATGAATTTACATGTATATTTAAACAAAAAATTTCTAGAAAGATCATTGGAAATCCTCACTATTTTTTTTTCCCCATAAGTGAACAAGAATTGTTTTTATTTAAAGGGACTATTATGTCACATTTCTCCCCTCAGTTTTAAGAGGAGCAGACTTTGTTTTTCACTTGAGGTGAATTGAGGGACAGTAAAATGTAGATTGAGAGTGTAGGAACCAAAAGAAAGACACAGTGATGGACAAATACAGACGTTTCTCCACCACAAATAACTTTCAGGTCACCATATGCTATGATATGATCACTTTGAAGGCAGCCTCTCTCCAGGGCTAATATAGCTGGGAGTAAATCAAGAAAAATGCAGATCCTTGATTTTAATGATAAAATTTAAATAGATCTTTATAGATAAAAGATAACAGTAGCCTGAAATTTTATGCAGTAAAGTTTGGTACTTCTCTCTTCTTTCCAGTCCCTTTTCAAAATGTTATATTCCCTTCTTTGCTTACACTTTGATTTGCAAATATTAGTGGGTACCTGTTGATAAAAACCCAGACATTTAGAGATGAGATCAATATCTTGCAAAGATCACTATCTTTGCCAAATTTGTCAAATATAGCCTAATAAAATAAAACTCATTAAACTCAGAAATGCAAAATTTTATATACTCTTAAAGCTATCCTGAAATCGCCAAGTGCAGTCATTGGGAAATTTTCCTATGATCTTAAAAATGGGAGAACAGTTCTGGGTTCAAGTTTGCTTTTAAATTATAACTAGACTAAAAGAATTATTACATCACTCACAATACTTGGGTCACATTTGAGGTTTATGCCCTCAAAATTCAGATATCCCTGGAACACTATGTAAAAATTGTCTGACACTTAAATAATTAAGATATTACTGTGTCTGTAACACCATGTAAAACCAAATGCAATCTATTTGATTTTATAATATTTTATGAAATGCTGCTTTATTTTATTCAGTATCTGCCCTTTCTACTTACAGATGTTGAACAGGTTTATGATCTCATCTTCTAATCTGCCTATGCTGTGTTCAGTGTTCAGAGGGCCTTAAGTAATTCCCCCCTTATTCTCTGTTCATGGAAGGGACAAACTCCATTCTTTATACAGGAGTTTTTAGGCTACTCAATGTTGCTACAAAAAAGCCATGAAAGATTAATCAGCTTGCCTGTGCATGTTCTTAATCACCCATATAATCCATTCTCTATTGACCAGAGATGAGATACTTGAGAAACCAGCCTGTATCCCAAGGTTTGGCCTTCAACTTTTCCTAGAGAAAGATCATTTTTCACTGCAGATCTTAAAAAAGTAGAGAACTATTTAACAACAAATCTACTTGTCTTTATTTCTACTTTGATATAAAAAAAGAAAGGAAATAACAATATAATACATGTTGATTCCTTGTGCATGTGCAGCCTATTTTAAAATCTTTCCTTTTTCACCAAGCTGCTTTTGGAAAGCCAGAGTGCGATGTAAAGTTTTAAGAACTGCATAGAAGACTCAAGGACAGCTTGTAGTAATATAAATGTTGCAGTCTAGTAATTATTTTAAAAATCCTAGTTTAGATGGGAAGGGAGAATTAATTTGAAGAGAGAAAATGAAGAAGAAAGGGGGAAGGGAAGAAAGCAAAAAGAAAAAGAAATTGGAAGCTGAAGACGATAAAATGGAAATATGAAGGAGGGATAAGAATAAGAAAGAAGGAGAAGTTGTGCTACTCTAACTCTGTAATACCCTGTTAATGGTTGAGTAAAACAAACCTGGTTCTATCAGAGGTAAGAAAAAAAGGAAAGTAAAAATATTAGGTGAAAACTGCCTTAAATATACAGCTACTTATGTTGGAAATAACTCCAAGGAAGTGTTCAGCTTTATCTGTCCACCATATGTCCTAGAACAGAGGTCAGACTTGGAAAGACTTGGAAGACCCTGCTTTCTTTTTGCAACCAACTCTAGAGGTCTTGATCTTAGGAGTACTACCTTATATAGCAGAGAAAGGAAAATTGCTCTGTCTCTTTTTAAATGATTATTAGTGTGCACAACAGAAAATTATTTGTTGGAATTTATTGCTGATACAGAAAAAAGCATGAATGACCTGTGGTAGCGGGCTGTCCTTTCAGCCTCCAAAGGCATTTGACATTGAGCTGAAAATACACAAAAGCCTCTATAAAATGACTCCTGCTGTTTTGCACTGCAGTACAAAAATAGATAATGCAAAAATAAAGAAGGAATATATATTTGGTATGAATTGACTTTGGTGGAGTTGTATCAGTTTACACTGATGGGAGATCAGTTCCAAGAAGTTTACAGAGCTGACCTTACCTTCTCCTCTAGACAAACATTGCACTGACTTTGCTGAGAACGTGTTTCCAAATGTCTGCATTTTATTCCAAGTTTGCAGTACTTGGAGGGTTTATTTTCCTGTTTGTTCATAATTGTGAGACCCAGCTCTTGGGGTAAAGTGATTACATTAGTTAGAGAAAGACAACCAAAACCCAAGAGTTTTATTATTCTATTTATTGACTGAAGAATCATAGTACATATAAATGTTCTGTGATCATAATAAACAAGTCATTATAACTCAAATCCTGCAAAACACAGGAGCAAAAGATTCCACATGCTTAAAATATATAATCACTTAGTAAAGACAGAAAAAAAAATAAGAGAGAAAATATTAGAGATTTTTTAAGCCAATACCACTTTTTGGGACACAGCTATATTTCACAGGAGATTTATCAAATGATTACCGAAATTGAATGGTAGGAGAGTCAGTTCCTTCACAGCATTAATACATCATTCATTTCACCAGATTTATGAAAACAGTGTGGAAGACACAAAAATAAAACTGTTTCAAGAAGTTTTGGGTGTTCTTTTTGTTGTTGTTGTTGTTTTTGTGTTTTTGTTTTATTTTGTTTTCTTTTGTTTTGTTTTTGTTTGTTTGTTTGTTTGTTTGTTTGTTTGTTTAATCTAAGAAGATGAACTGCAACACAGCCATGCCTCTTCCTTGTTGGTGGCTGGCATTGTGTGCGCGTGTCCACAGACTTATGTGTAGATGCTGGGTGCATAATTCCTGTGGGTGACTGTCATCCACCAGACTGGTTTTCACCCATAATGCAGTATCTAAAACTCCTGTGGGATGAGTCTTGTTGGCTTCAAGTCATAGCTTTCTCTCATACCATCATTTGTTTGAATTATAAATTTAAAAAGGAAAAAGAAGAAAAAGGAAAAAATAAAAATAAAAATAAAGGCAGCTAACACACATATGCTTATGGGGCGAAACTGCAGCACACCTCTCTCTTTCATGCTCTAGCAAAAGAAAAGGCAGTACTGTACTTACCCAAGTTGTTCAGTTTTTAACTCTAAAAAGCCCTACATGTCTCACCATGAGAATGGATCAACAGTTATTTTGTTTGGATTTTAGTGAGCAGCTTGCTAGAATGATTTGAAGAAAGGGAAATAGGGGGAAATAAAATAATTAAATAATTAAATAAATGGAATATAATCTAATTCTGAACAGCCTGAAGTAAAAAATTAAAAATATATATACTAAAGTGAATTAAATTAAAGATGGATCCAGTTGGGGGCTAGAATTCATGCTTATTTGGATAGCTAAACTAAGAATACATTTGTTGATTTCCATCAGCCAGGAATCTTATTGTGANAATTCCTGTGGGTGACTGTCATCCACCAGACTGGTTTTCACCCATAATGCAGTATCTAAAACTCCTGTGGGATGAGTCTTGTTGGCTTCAAGTCATAGCTTTCTCTCATACCATCATTTGTTTGAATTATAAATTTAAAAAGGAAAAAGAAGAAAAAGGAAAAAATAAAAATAAAAATAAAGGCAGCTAACACACATATGCTTATGGGGCGAAACTGCAGCACACCTCTCTCTTTCATGCTCTAGCAAAAGAAAAGGCAGTACTGTACTTACCCAAGTTGTTCAGTTTTTAACTCTAAAAAGCCCTACATGTCTCACCATGAGAATGGATCAACAGTTATTTTGTTTGGATTTTAGTGAGCAGCTTGCTAGAATGATTTGAAGAAAGGGAAATAGGGGGAAATAAAATAATTAAATAATTAAATAAATGGAATATAATCTAATTCTGAACAGCCTGAAGTAAAAAATTAAAAATATATATACTAAAGTGAATTAAATTAAAGATGGATCCAGTTGGGGGCTAGAATTCATGCTTATTTGGATAGCTAAACTAAGAATACATTTGTTGATTTCCATCAGCCAGGAATCTTATTGTGAATGATTTTTTTTTCCTGACTATTTTCATATTCAGACATTTTCCAGTACTAATTCCTGTGGCCTGTATCTCTTACAAGATAGAGTTCTCCCCATAGCATACAGTTGTTTCCCAGTTTCTGATATTGTATCTCCCTGATATTGTATCTCTTGCTCTGGCTTACTATTTGGAACAAAACTTATTTGTATCTCAATTTAACTGTGCATAAAGTAGTTGTAAATGTGTTTATTTCTCATGGGGCTTACAGAAGTTTTTTTTTATATTTTCCCTCTCACTCACTTTTATTGTTCTTTCACTCTTACTTTATGTTTCTCTATCTGTCTTATAACCAGCCATTAGAGTGAAATCCATCCTCAACTGAAGCAACAGTAAGCACCCCCGACTTTGTTATTTTATATATAAAATTATAATGTCTTTTCAAAAGACATTGGGTTTTCAGCAAGGCACTGATCTGTGTCACTCTCTTCACCTGCAAGTGAGAAGGCCCTTGGCCAGCCAGCTTCCCTTCTGGAAGAGGGCTTGACCTATCAAAAGAAAGAAGTCCAAGTAATGTGGAAACAATTTCCCTCAAGAAGTACATATTTTTCTCCGTTTTCTATGGAGAGAATCTAGGCAACCATCTTAGATGAGGTGATGATTTTTCAGAGTGATAAACTTAGTTGGCTAGAATAGGAAGAATTCGTCTCATTTAGGTTAAGACTCCTAAGTTAGACATTTCAGTATGAATTACTCATTCT
Organism: Hylia prasina; assembly: GCA_013397195.1. Taxonomy (NCBI): domain Eukaryota; kingdom Metazoa; phylum Chordata; class Aves; order Passeriformes; family Sylviidae; genus Hylia; species Hylia prasina. The sequence continues at coordinate 160,400 of VYXD01009093.1, read as the reverse complement.
AAACTCCTTTTATAAGTAAAAGAGAGATATAAGCACTTTTGCTTGTTCCTCAGGGCTGCTCATTTCATCCTAAAATGGATTGCTAAAATAGGTCAGATGACTTCAGACTTCCAAAACTGAGAGAGATGAATCTGACCTATTTGCTCAAAACTACTCAGCACAAAAAGACTTTGATTTTAGCCATACCATCAATATAATGAAAATTATAAATAATCACTCTAATATTTGGTGGAAGTCTTTAGAGAAGCAGAAGAAATAATAACCTTGAATTATTCTCATTACCTGACTCATATGACAGCCATTCATTTTCCACTGCTCCTTCATTGTGCTTCCATCTTGAGAGATTGCTTGTCTGGAGATTCTTAGTTCCTTTGTCATCTGCAGTATTTTCATCCAACAAAACAAGCCTTGAAACGAAGGAGTGATGGGAATAAAATGCTTAGCTGCATACCTGTCCATTTGTGTCTGTTTCCCAATACAGACTGTGGTAATCTTGCAGAGATATCTGTGTAGTCAGGGAAATGGTGCCTAAACAAACAAACAAACAAACAAACAACAAACCAAAAAACAACAACAAAAAGAGAAAGAGAGGTGAATCATTTGTGTTGCTAAAACAAAGCATGGGACCTGTGCTAGTGTGTGGTTTTGTACCTTTTTGCAGGGCTGGGTAAAATGTTGAACTTAGAAAACACTTACTTTTTGTCTCCCAAAAGAAGAAAGTGTTATGTTCTTTTCAGATCCCTTTGGAAACTGTCAAGGCACTTTGGTCTCAAACTCTTGTCTAACCAGGATGTCTCCATCTCCCCAGATTTTATTATGTTACGTGTACAGAGCTGAAGACAGTATCTGTATTAGTTCAGACCAATTCTGTGGTGAGCTATAGAATTAGGCCCAAACCCTTGACCTTGAACTTGGATTTATTAATTTGGATGCAGGAATGATAGACTGTTTACCATAACACATTTTTCCTTTAGAAAACTCTTTTATTTCCCACCCTGTGGAGTTAATTTAATAAGTTTAATTAATTCATTCATTAATTCATTCTACTTTTTGCAAGCATGAATTTTAAGAACATTTTTCTAGCTTACCTCAAGGAACTCAAACCTGGACTGAAACTTTTCTTTCTTAAGGCAAATATTTCCTTCCCTGATATTCTGAACCCTGGATATTTACTGTTTTCATCTAAACCGTTGTTTCTTTTGCCAAACCCTGGAATAATCAAGAGATGTGTTCAGTACTGCAAAGTGAGTACCTTCTTGATTGTTATTAGTTTTGATAACTACTACTGAAAGTACCTTTGGTTTACCATCCAGTACAGCAATTTGTTATATTTGTTGAAAAAACAGGAGACTATGTTTAGTCCAGATGAGTGCTTTATATAAAAAGAGACCAAAGAAACCTGTGTCCAGTATGATATGATTTACTCCCACCCAACATTGGAAATATATACAATATCAAACATTTACTGTGGTTCTGTGAAGGAGCTAGAGGCTTTATGTACAATATTGCTTCATCTTAAAGATGTTGTGTTATCCTGGAGATAAAACAACAGTCTTTTTGCACAGCAATGTAAAATTCCACAAGGAAATCCAGCACGTCAATTCAGCCATCATAATCAGCACATATTGTGGAGGGACAGAAGAAGAGGAAAAACTGGGGAACCAGTTGCTTTTGCCCTTCTAAAGCATCTCCAGAGCAGGGGACCCTTCTAAAGCATCTCCAGAGCAGGGGAAGGAAATTTATGCTGTATATTTGAGAACTGTAAGTGTCAAATCATGGATAACTTACCACCTATTCTCAGGAATCATTTCCCTTTCAGTGTTATTTCTGTTGGTTGGAATACCCAGGCATTACTTCAGGATTGCATCTTCTATTTTTGAAAGATAGAAACTGTCATTCCCAATGAGATGGGGTTATGATTGTTTGTACCTGTGCAATTCCTTTCATAAAGTCATTACTATGGCACTTTAATTTTCTCTTATTTTAGTGGCTGTTCAGATTTCTGAAGGGGAGGCTATGAACTTATCCCAGGTTGCCTGTCTAGAACCTGTATAATGTTGTCGATGTCTGATACAGGAATATATTTTGCATGAAAGTTTAATTTCTCCATTTGTCTGGTTCTGATTTTTTGGCCGTAGGGAATTGTATTGTTCCTTTTATGCCTTTAAAAAAGGGATAAAAACAGACAATCTGCTCATTAGGAGGGGAAAAAAAAAGATTATTAATCTACTTTCTTTGTTCTTCAGTTATTCTACCTATATTTTCTGCTGGAAGATTTTTCCTTCAACAGTGCAATGAATGTATCTTTCTCAGCTCTGTCTTTCTGGAAAAAAATAAATATTTCTCATTCCAAATGAAGAATGTCAAAAAGTGAACTTACTGTTTCCCTACATTAATGGCCTTGGTATTAAGATGTGAATTTCTTCCTTTTTTTCTTTTATTTTTCTGACTGAATTTGTGCCCTGTGGATCAGTGAATTGATTCAGCTGTGGTGTGTGTGTGTCTACTTAGAAAATCCCTTTTATGTTCAGTATTCTATATGTTTTAGCATCTATGGGTCATCATTGAGAAAGACAGTGCCTAGGCACAAAGATTTTCCAGTCAATTTCTGTTAACTTAGCAATCTACAAGTGAAACTCTGATTGTTACAGGAGATATGGATCAAAAAAAAAAATCTTTTGGATCTTTTGGAGCAATACCCTCCTTATACAAGTGTAATGTTCATGAAAGTATGTTCTTGAAAAAAAAAAAAAAACAAAAAACTACCAAACAACAAAAAATTGGGGTTTTTTTCCTTTTGCCTTTTTTTTTTTCTTTTGCAGTGATTCTTTACTTCATGCTCTGTTCATTCACAAAGTAACCTGCTTTAATATCAATATGAAAAAAAAACTCTTGTTGAAAGTACGGCTCTCTCAAGTGAGAGCTCGCACAGACAGTCACCCTGAGGTCACTTGTTGAAATTCAGCACAGATCAATAGCAATGATGCCTTTTTGGCAGACAAAAAAGCTCTTCAGTGAACTTCAGTCCAGGCCAGAACAGGTAACTTCCTCTGGAGAAGAGTAGTCTGAACTGGCCCTTCACTGAAGTAGATTCCTGAAGCAATGCTGAGAAAGAAATATCTTGTGGATGAGCCAAATTCACAATCTGAATTGTCAATGAAACATTTTTTTACATCACTGACATTAATTGAAATAGTACCTTATATTTGGCTAGGAATTCTTTGTAGATCTCTGCCTTATATCAAAAAGCTGATTGTGCCCACTTTCCTATGGACACTGTGCTTATAAATCTTGTTTTTCAAAATAAGAGGTGAACAAAATAACACTGCACCAGAAGGGAGAGAAACAACTAAAGTGGAAGCTGAGCAAAGTTTAAATTTCTCATAATTTTCCACTTATTTCCCACCAGTTGCTCAAATTTTCCTCCTTTTAGTCTGATCTTCAAGGCTACATTGAAAGCTAAAGTAAGAATGTAAAAGCCAAGAACACATTAACCAGACATAAACATATTTCTATTTGAGATTTGGTAAGCTGAAAACAAACAAACAAACAAAATAAAACTGCTCCCAGAGCCCCCAAAAATTATTCATTTGAAAGAAAAAATATCCACACAAACAAACAATATCAAAAACCAAAATGAAAAGAAAATCCAAAACTCATATTGAGGGCAAAGTACTGCAAGGAACTATGAAAATACCCTTTAAGTGTGTGAAAAAACCAAACCAAAATCCAAACAGTACAACTGTTTGAATGTAAACCTCTCTCAATATGAAATATTTGCAAAAAATATAGTTATTTTCCTAGTCTCAAAAGCTTTCCCTTCTCTTTCATCCCTCACATAGAGGTTTGGGTTTTTTTTTCCAGATCACACTCCTCCATATCAAGAATTTGCACTAATGAACTACAACAAAGCTATATAGCTATATAGATAATGTTTCTACATTATCTTACCTACATCATTAAGAGCTCCACGCATGTGGATTTCCACACAGCCATGGGTATAATTTTCAGTGTGAAAAATAAATAAAAGGAACTTAACAGTTTCTAGGAGTTGTTTTGTTTTGTTTGTTTGTTTGTTTGTTTTTGTTTGGGGTTTTTTTGTTTGTTGGTTTGCTTTTGTTTGCTTTGGTTTGGTTTGGATTTTTTAAGCCAAAATAAAACAGACAAATTAACAAAAATAATGTTAGAAAGATGAACATTCCAGATACCTTAGCTGCAATAGTTCTCAGGAATATAAATATTTCTCTGTGTTTACTGTGGGAAGAAAAAAATCTGTAGTGTCCTGGCTACACTAGTTCTAATAAATTAAATAGTTATGGGAAATATTTCTGAATTCCAGAAGTCAGTTGGTTGTGAAGCTAAATTGTAAGTGTCGTCCCCAACACCCTTTTGAACCCTCTGACTTGAGATAGCCCAGTTTTCAGTATGTTTTGTATTTAGCACAAGCCAGGGACCAGTTTACACACATCCTCCTTCTTTTGAAGGTGAAAAACATTTAATAATATGGACATAGCCTTTTCTGTGCCAGTTGGCCTCAGTACCAGAAAACAGTGCTGGGCACATTTAAGCTGACAATTTCTCTGTTTATTTTCAGCTCCATCTGCTTGCAGATCCATAAACATTTATTTTCTCCCATTTCTAACAAATAAAAGAATGGAGTAGTTTAGACTATAGAGATTGCTGAGAATCATCTTTCTGCTCACTCAGAGAAGGTTAAGCTATTCAGGACCCTATTTGCACAAACTTTGAATGCTATTAAAGGAGGGAGATCCCACAAGACCTTGCAAACATTTTCCAACGTTTGACCACCACAGTTCCATGAGAGCTGCCTGGACAGCAAAGATGAAGTTAAGGAAGGTGTTTAGTATCTCAGGCTCTGTTCCAAAGGTCACCGTTCCATTCAGCAGCAGCCCTACCTTTTTCCTAGAATTCCTGTTGTTATTGATCTATTTGAGAAAGCAATACACACTTCACATTTGCACATTCACAGGAGAGAATGGGACATTTCCAGGGGATTATTCAGAACTCAGACAGGCAGCAGCAAGCTGATGACGAATCCTGGCACTGTACTGTTCTTCAAAAACTCCTTCTACCATATCTGCCAGCTTAACTATTGTGGTGATTAATTTCCTAAATGTTCTGTTCACCCCAAAATGTGTGGTTCATTGCTGAGTTGTAACCCTTCCCTAAACTGTCATTCAGTGTAACCCTTGCCCACCACCTCATCCTGGGTGCCTTATGGGTTAACGCAACCCCTCTCACCTGCAGTATCCCATTGGTCCAAGCCTCGGACCTGCCCCTGCTCAGGGGACACTCTTAAGTGGATACATGAGGGATCAGAGCTCTGGATCTGGCTGGTCTCTTGGGAGGTCTGTCGGTCTGTCTGGTCTGGGGCTGGCCTGGCCTGGCCTGGCATGCCTCTCTGGAGGCTCCCTGGGTGGTGGCGATGCCGCCTCCCCGGGAGGGACCCTGAATAAACATCTAAGCAACACCCTGAGAAGCCCTGTCCTGTCTTGCCTGCCAACATGCCACTCTCAGCTGCTACACAACCAAGAGGCTTCTCCCCAAAGGCCCCGGTAAGGCTCTTGTACCTCCTCTTCCATCCTGGACCCAGAGGTATGTTGCCCTCAACCTCTGCTGCTGCTAGCCGGGCCCAAAAAGGAGCAGAAGAGAAGAAAGCAACAAACTTTCTTTGTTGACAGCGGTAGGTGTGAAGATTTTGGTGATTTCTGGTGTTAGCAAAACCATGGGACTGTAGTCATTCAGTATCTTTGGTAATCTTTTGCCTGGAACAACTACTTTGCTTATGCTTTGAATCATCTTTAAACTTCTTTCTTTAACAAATATGTTTGCTTTTCTTAAGGTTCTTTGGAAGTAAGTTATTTGCTGATGTTTCTGAGTGTATGTGTACAGAAAACCCCTGAATAATGTAATGAGATAAAAAAAGCAAATAGGGCATTTGTAAGTCTTTGCTAATACAGGGAAAGGAAAATAGAGCATAGAGAGCATAATCTGCTAAACATGACAGGGGGAAAAACCAGGCAATTAGAGTGAAGAGTTACGTATTCTGTAATGTATGTGCATCCATATGGAGACAAAATATGTGTGCAAGTATGTGCACATACTGCAATAAACATATACACAAATGCAAACACATATACAAGCACACACAGACGATGAATTTCTAATTAAGATGAGAACAACATTCAAGCCTAGACTCAAAAGTTATCAGAGGCCTTGCAGAGAATCCCCCTGGAGTTTCTGAGAGCTGGGTTTAGTAGCCAGTAATTTTCAATTTCTTAGATAATATGTAGGACCATGGTGTTGATTAGCCCTTAAATCACACTCTCCCTGGAAAAGCAAAGTCTTTAATTTCTTTAATAGCTAAAAAAAGTCTCTGCTTTTCTCTTTTTCACCTTCAGAAGCTCTTGGTTAATTGCGATCTGGATTTGGTATTTATTTTTGGGTGCTGAGGATAAACAAGGGTAGTTCTGTAGAAGAAAAATGCAAGGGGGTCTCATATTTGGGGAATTGGTTTCTCTAGTGGAGAAATGATACATCATTTTAATTCCTGCATTTTTAAAGTGACGCCTGGGGTTTTTAATCTCGAGTCTCCCTTTGACATTAATGGGAGTCATGTTGCTGAAATGAGCATGTGATGCTTTGATAATTGAAAGGAACCATGTGTGATAGAATCATAGGCACTGGAGAGGTAAAATACCTGTTCCACTAGGAGATCTTGACAGTTCTCCTTCTAACTCAGGAAATCAAGAGATTTACAGCTTGTTTATATATAATGTAGTTTAGCCCATCTATAAATGAGTCAAAAATAGCTGCTTTCACTAGAAGATTTCTGCACAGGATAAATAGCCTTTATCAAGTGGAAATGTTCTGTTTCTTAGTTTCATTCTATCTCTTGTTATTCTTTTTGTGACCTGTAAGTAATTGCTCTTACACCACATATTTTATAACATTTTGGATGTTTTCAGAGGGTTATCCAGCTTTCCCCCAGGCCCTATTTAGTTGATTTGGTTATTTTAATCTACTGACTTCATAAGTCAAGCCTGAAAGTCCCTACAGGGATTTTTCCTGTTTCTTTTCCCCTGAATACTCTAGACTCTTGGGGTATTTTACAGAGACTAAAAGTGAAACTTTTATCCCTAGTACTGAGGAATTCATTAAAAATACCAGGTGGAGTTAGACAGTGCAAAGGGGTTTCAGAGACAATGTGAAGACCATATTGAGCTATGAAGAGATTTATTTTCTGGGTTTATGAAGTCCATAAAATCCATTGAAATAGTATGCACATTCTTCTAAAAAAAAACCTTTTTAATTTCAAACAAATAATTCAGAAAGTAACATCAAATGGTTTTGCAGATAATAAGGTCCTTGACCCCTTCAGAGTCCATTACTGTGTATAGTGCAAGAAAGGAAGAACTGAGAATCAAGATCCTATGGTTTAAATGTTGCCTATATTGTCTGTTTGTTTATCAGTATTCTTAGTTCTCAACCCTGGCTAATATAAGGGCATGACAATTGCTCATCAGTTAAACAAAACATCATTTTATGTATTTACGGTCCCTATTCATCCTCTGAAACAATCTTGTACACATTTAAATGGAAAGAAGGAAGAAAAATGAAGATAATATACTCTTTTATGATTTGTACAAGGCAAAACAAAAGGAATTTACTGCAGCAACATTTCTGCAGTTCACTCTATAGAAAATGCAACAGGGACTTCAGAGAGAAAAGAAAAAGAAAACAACAAAATTTGAGTATGCATTTTTAAAGCATATAAAAATATCTAAGGAAATTAATTGGGCAAAATAGTCATTAAAGAACAGCTGAGGTCGCCAACAGAAATTATTTAAACATCAAAAGCAAAACTTGCCATCTTTTAATGTTCGTTTTCTCATGCACCCCATGAAGTTCACTTTCTGGTTGCTGCTTTGTCATATTTGCATTAAAAGGCCATAGAAGTAGCTAAAGCATCATGGCAGTGGAAGCTGAAATGGAGACATTTTGCATGAAAAATTGTGCGAATTTTCATGTTCCTCTTCCAGATAATTATCAAGCAGTCCCACAGTCCTATGAGCCTGATGGGAACAATACATTCCTGCTTTGCAGTTAGTGGCATTCAGGTGTTAAGAGGATGGGCTAGTGTGAGAGAAAAAGCAGGAATGGGTATAATTAACTGGTCTAAAACTACTCTCAGAATACGGATTCAGAATAACAGTATTTGTCTTAAGTACCAGCAGTCTACCAAGAGGCCACACTATGATCCTGAATATTTCCTGTATTTCAGCCTGGAAATAATGCTTTTTAAAACTTTCTGGAATTGTAGTAACTCCAAAAGCTGTGTGGACCTAGACACCTCTGTTAATTTTTGCATGATAACCACGGGTGTCTTCTTTAACAGCAAAATGCAGCCATTGATAGTGGAATCATCCAGATTTGCTATTTTAGAAATAGCAATGAGTAAGAGGTACTTGACAAAACAAAAGTAGGATCTTTTGCTTCATCTCCCTTTTTGTTTCAAAGAATCCAAAATTTCATCTCCTGTTTCCCTTGACAGTTTCTTACCAAGAAGCTCCAGGGTACAGGGACTGAAGAAATTGGGGGGTGGTGAAACACCTTTGGGTCTGAGAATAAGTCACTCTTCAGAAAAGAAAGAAAATCATGAATTCAGGGGGAGGGGAATGTGTTTTCAAACACTTTGGTCATACAGTTATGAGAGGGGAATATGTACTAGGAGCTAATAGTCAAATATTTCCCTTTGGATATCTAAATATAAGTAAGCAGAACAAATGTGTTGATGTGTTCTAGACTAGAAGAGTGTTTCCAGTGTCTGTCAAACATGAAGTTCCTTTAGTTCAGAAGAATTTAAGGCACAAGCACTCTTTCCAGCATAATATTTAACCATGTCTTACCATGTCCAAGCTCCAACTTGGTCCTCTTCCATGCCATATTTCCTGTTCCTCTCTGAACAATGACAGAGGGTTTCACAGGAAGTATTTGGTAGTGTAAGATGAGAATTCAGTAGTTTTTTAACAGTAAATCTTTACTACAAAACCCCTACTCTCTTGTACTGTTTGAATTAGAGAAATCACTCAGTTTATTCTAGTTCCTGTATGGGTAGAAGTCATTAATTTTTCATACATAATTATAAGTGTTTCCTATTATCTATTTCTAATATTCTAATCTACATGCAAGTGTTTGGACATCCCACAGGTTATTCACATCACTTCCTTCCATTGCATATAAACTGTCATAAGCACACAGTCCTTATTTCCTGGGTTAAGGTGTTTGGAACTGTCTCTTCACAATCAGACAAACATTTAAAATGTTTATTATGATTTGACTGTCCTTAGTGAAAACACTGGGATGACTAACAAAAGTTTTACCCTGTAGAATTGGGTACAGTGAGATGGGAAAAGGGAGGTAGAGCTGTGGTTAGACCCCAGCCATTATGGTTCCCAATTCTCCCCGACATGAAAAATAGTGAGAACAGAAATGTTTTGGTACCACAATGACGGAACATGCAATACATAGACTATGTAGTACTTTTCTTTTATAGCTGTGTCAATGCAATTTTCTTTTGGTGATGTTTTGAAGCTTGCACGTTTAAATATGAGGCTCTGAACGCCTCTAGTACTGAAGCTTTAGCTCAGTAAAAATAATAGCATGAAAACACCAAGTCCATTCTCTTGAGTTTTCATGGTCTATTTCTTTGCTTGCAGCAAACTTGTATAAAAGTATTTATCTCTTAAATGTTTACCTAATACAGTATGAAGAGTTGACCTTAAATGGTCTTTAGAGCTCATAGACCATAAAAATAAAATTTTGACTGAGCAATTTTTATTCCAACAAAACCAATGACTGTAGAAAACTATGTTTCTGACTCTTATCCTAAGAATACAAGTAATATCATCTTGTACAATTACTATCACTTCCAGCATCCACTGTCACTTTTTGACAACTTTAAAGCTATAGGCATCAGTACTGGTAGGAAGGAAGAAAGGCTGGAGTTACTAGAGAGTGTCTTCTTGTATCCACTTCTGGAGTCAGTGAGCAAGACCTGGATTCTTGTGTTTCTTTGTGTGATTCGTGTGTCTTCTGTGATTGCAGTTTTTTGTCCTCACAAGAATATAATTAACTACAGAGCAAATCTCCTATAAACAGCATTTCAAATCTAACAATTGTCTTTTTTTCCTCTCCTCCCAAGTTAAGCTCTATATTAAAATACTGTCCATCACTTAATTCATACTGGGAGAGGCGCTGCAACCCACGGGCAATCCGTGCCAGGGAAAGAGAAGCATAAGGGACTGTAACCATGGGCCACTCCTCTATTCTTTCAATAAATTAATGTTTTCTAACATATCTGACTTTACATCTTTCCTCTTCTTTTGGCTTTTTCAGAAAAGCCAGGTGTTTCCAATGAACAATGAACCTATATATAATTTTTATATAT
>VYXD01009093.1:126567-143420 GCA_013397195.1 Hylia prasina | reverse complement strand
TTTTAAATTTCCTTCCCCCCCCCCCCCATTTCAATAATGTTTGGCTATATTCTATCTGAAATAATGATCTCATACTGTGATAATCATCATGAAAGAAAAAAATCCCCTACATTTGAGAGGTTCCTGTTATCTGGCAACAAGTTCCATCCAGTGGATGTAAACTTAATTGCAATATATTTCCCTAATGATCTGGCCTAATTGGGACTCAAAGATATGGTATCTATTGAATGTTACCTTCTTTTAACAAAACGTTTGTAGTCTGCTTTACTTGAAGCACCTCTAAATGAATAACTTTATATATAAGTAATGATTTTTCTGAATATTTAATCAAGACTTACAGAGACAGATTGGCTAGAAATCACAAAAATTAGCAAAGGTAATGAACTGTTGGGTCATCAGGCATTTTTTTTCCCTTCATTTCCAGTCACAGAGGAGTGTAGATGGTTTCCTGGCAGTATGATTTTCAGAGCTTTGTCCATTCTTTAGAACTAGTGTATTTCATTTTGAAAGAATGGCTGAAAAAGGGGAGCATGCTGGAACCAAGTGTCCTTCTCACCACCACTAAATTAAAAGTCTCATCACCACTGAAATCAATGCAATTGTTCCTTGTTTCTAATAATGTGAAAATTAGAGGGGAAATTTCATGCAAAATCACCAGTGGTCTGAATCATCTTTTTGTGGAGTCGATTTTCTTTGATGATGGAGACTCCAGTAACTACTTTCTTAATATAGATTTACTGTTCTTATGTTAATTCACATTATTTAATATAATCATTCATACACATGCACTCTTTAATACTTCACTCACTCACACACTTGTAATTAATGTTTCATCCAAACTCTATCAACAATTTCAGAGAAATAGTTGTAACCATCAAGTTGTAAGCATATCAGGCAGGAACAAAAGGTGATGACGGTGACATGGTGACAGCAGCTGCTTCTGATGATGCTCAGAATGTTCTGCAATTGCAAGCACCCATAGAAGGGAAAAAATTACAGGAGTGGACACCAAATGGAGAACTGCCACTACCTAGTGATCTTACATTATACAGAGTTTTATGATCCCAAATATTTTTGTCTTTTCATTATCAATTTATGTTTTAGAAGTGGATTTTCTCTATTTTCTTTTTCTTGCCATCTCCATTCTCTTTTTTTCCCTTTTTCTTTCTTTTTGTTTTCTTCCTTTTTTTTTTTTTTTTACAGGAAGGATGCTAAAAAGGTACTTTTTATTAAAACAGAATTGCACTGACATTTCAAACCATTATACTACTTCTGCTGCATCCACACTTTCTACCAGCCATGCAGAGAACACTGACACATTGAGGCAACGTTAAAACCAAGTACATATCCTTCAAACTGTGGGATGAAACTTTTATTGTAGTTTCTTTTTCCCACCATTTCTTATTACCAAAACATGTGTTCCTGTTAGAAGGATATTTCTTTCCCTTTATCAGGCTGTACCTCTCCCTGATTCATGAGTTTTGCCAGAGACTGACTTTAGTAACATCACTATAAAAACTATATTTTTTTATATGGCGGAGTGCAAGTGTCCTCAACCAATCATGACCAATCCCTTAAAAGATAAGGAGGAATGGATCTTGTATAGATAAGTTACAAATTAAAAAGTCAAGAGTGAAATAGAACACAGGCAGGAAGACAAAACTGTCTTTTCACAGGGAGAATTCAAAGGGTGATAGACACAGAGATCCATATGCTGAGAGACATAGGGTGGGCCAAATACCTAAACAAGAGTGTAGTGTCATATCCCTGATATCTAAGTTACCCACAAAGGAGCTGGAAAATAGGACACAATATTTCTGAGGTGTTTTTTGGAGATGCAAGTGAACTTTAACAGCTATGATGGGTGTCTAAAATGTCAGTGAGTGACTGTGTATGTGAAAGTATGTTGCTTTTTTTAAAGACTTTTAAGTAAACTCCTGTGTTTTTATGAAGTTTATTAAATCCTGTCATATCTCAAGTACTACAAAATAAAAGCACTAACTAGATCACAATTTCAAGCTCTTAACATTTAGTTTCCACCTGATCTACTGAATCTTTTATTCAAAACTACACCATGATCATCATTAAAGTAGATATGGGGGCCTGCGTTCATCTTCACTTTCTTTGGAGATCACAGAATCACATTGGAAAGGACCACAGTGGCTCATCTCATCTCAGCTCCCTGCTTCAATCCTGGCACAGGATTGTGTCCAGATGATTCTGGAATATCTCCAGTGAGGGAGACTCCACGAGATCTCTGCATGCACTGTTCCAGCACCATCACTTTACAGTAAAGAAACTCTTCCTCATATTCAGGTAGAACTTCTGTGTACCTGTTTCTTCCCACTGCCTCTTCTCCTATAGACTGGCATCACTAAGAAAGACCTGGTCCATTCTTTTTGTCCTCTCCCCTTTAGATATTCATATACACTGAAGAGGTCCCCTGCCCCTGGTCTTTTCTCAAGTCTGAACAGATTCAGCTCCCAAAGACTTCCTTCATAGGAGAGATGATCTTCAAGAGAGTCCCTCAATCAATTTTGTAGCTTTCCACTGGACTCATTCCAGGAGCTCCTGAGGAGCACAGACCCTGGACACAATGCTCCAGATGTACATCACAGGGCTGAGCAGAGGGGCAGGATCCCCCCCCCTTAGCTACTGGGAATGCTCTTTCCAACGTACCCTAGGATAGCACTGGCCTTCTTGGCCACAAGAACAGACTGTTGGCTATGGACAGCCTTATGTCCACCAGGAGCTATGGGTCCTTCTCTTCAGAACTGCTCCGGCAGGTGCCTGGGGTTCTTCTCCAGGTGTAGGACCTGCATTTGCTCTGTTAAATTTCAACATTCTATTAATTTTCAACAATGAGATAAATAAAAAGGGGAAGCATTGTTAGACTATGTTTTACATAGACATTATATTATTAAAAAAAAAATAGAAATAAAAAAGTGAACCAAAGAAGAAAAAATATTAGCAGAATGTTTTTCTTATAAGCATGCAGGAATTATTAAGACTCTGGATTCAGTCTTCACATTTTCTTCCCTCTCCAAACGCCAAACAGATGAAGGATGAATCTCCCAAATGATGTATTTTAATTTGAGAGTAGATAAAACACTGATACAGATCACTCATCTGTAGTGTGGTTGGGACCAACTTCCCTAAGGAGCCTTTATTTTTACCTCTTTTACTTTTTACCTTAATTCTGCATGACATTTTGAAAAGGCATCACTTCAGTTTGATAGATGGTTTTGTGGGCCAAGTGTCTTACCTCAGATCTGAACCCAAACAATTGCTTTCCCTAGGGGGAAAAAATAAAATATATGTAAGTAGTTAGAGTTATTCTTTGCTCTCAACTGTCACGGCAAATATACCTCACTTTACATGCAACCAGAAGACAGTCAATGATCCTTGCATTAGTGTCAGGTCTGTTTCATAAATCAGACAGCAGGAGGTGGTCCAAAAGTCAAATTCTGAATACTCTCCTGGGGTCTCAATAGGTTACCTTTGAATTGGAGCAAGCCCTCATGGGTCCCAGGCTGTTTGAACTCCATAACTGGGTCTTCCACATAAGTAGCGATCAAGCCAATGGGTCTTCTGGGTTCTTACTTAATATGCTTAGAGGTTTTGCTATTAGAATAAATGCCAGTTCTTTTTGTTAGTGGATTCCTCAGGCTTTCGGAGTGCAGTTTTAAGCACTCTAAATGCCACCAGCACTCATTATCCCACCTCCCACTCCCCAGTGGAATTCTTAAGTGACAAGAAGCTGGAAAAATACAGATGGCATAATTATATATTTTGCAGTTGATTAATCACCACAAAACATTAATCACATTTGGTATAACAGTACATAATCAAATTCTTTATAGTAGAAATTAAGTTTCCTTCTGATACGGAGTGGATTCCTTTAGGATATTGACATGGCTTTTCAGCATCTGTTTTGCACCAATTCCACATCTGCAATTGATTTAATCAGCTTTAGGGCTCTGCAAAAAAGGTAGCTTTAAGGTTTGTTTCACGTTTCTAAGTGCTCATGTTAATAATAACAGAAGTGCAAATAGAGCTGTAGCTGCTGTGACAAACTACACTTTGTATATTACTCATTTTCTGCCTTCAATGGATCTTTTATCTCTTTCAGTTACTTTGTTGAATGGAACAGAAAACTTCTAATTAAATAATTCAAGTTGGTAATATATTGATAGAAGAAAGATAGTCAAGATAGTGTATCAAAAAAATGAACTCCTGATAGCTTATCAGGACAACTGTCAGGATCAAAGGCATGAGGAATTGTTGCTGGCCCAGTGGTCAAGGCATGACACTGTAGCCAGTCACATCAGATGTATTTACCACTCCACTGTGCTGCCTTTGGCTCCCCGGTCTCCATGATCTATTGCATGTAGTGTGCCTGCCAAGGAATAATCTTTGGCATTGGTTCAAAGCTATGACTCTGTGGCACAGGCCCACAGATCCTCAGTTGTCCCAGGATATGCTAAAACTGTTTTCAGCTCTGCAGATGTGGGTAATGGAGGCCACGGATTTCACTTCCAAAAGTGTGCTTTACTAACCATGTTATGGAACAGCCAGAGGCTAGTGCTTGTTCCATCACTGCTGCTAAATCTGGGTCACAGTGTAGTAAAGCAACATAAAATCTGTAAACCAGAGGTAGAACAATCAAGCAGAATTTAATTGCCCACTACTAGATTATACATGTAAACATAACTAAAAAGAGACTCTAAAATCCAGGAAGATAACTCCATAAGATTAACTCACTCTTTTACATTGGTGTTTACATTGTTTAGTCCAACGTGATATATGTATATATATATATATATGTATGTATATATATATATATATATGCTTATCTGGTACATTAAATAATCTACCTGCAGCACACAGGCTAGAAAAACCTTTCTGTTCAGGCAAGAGACAATTAAGCCTATTTGGAATGTGGAAGTTCAAATTCGTCTCAAATCCAGTTCAATGGATGCTTTTCCTATTTCTACAGGAAGTATTCTGATCCCCAAGTAATACTGGAAAGGAGATTTCTTCCTCTCTCAAAGAGTCCCATGGAGATGCATGTTTTCTATACAGTCACTGGCACTGAGTTCCTGAACCATGCTTTTAAGACTCGTAATTTCTCTTCTAATTGTATGGGAAACTGTGACAGAACCAAGGCTAGAAAAATACATCAGGATGAGTGCCTTAGCTTGAATATGAAACCACTGACTTCTGCTAGAATTTTCACAATTGTAATACAAAGCATTTCTAGGGGAAAAAAAAAAAAAAAGGAAAAAAAAAGAAAAAAAAATAAAGGAGCAGGAGATTTTTTCAGAATTTAGAGGTAATTTATAGTGAATAATGAAAACATACATATATATAACATATATATAGTTGAAAGCAGTGCAAAGGAAAATCAGTAAGAGCCTATATCTCACATTCAGTGTTTTCAGCTCTTGATTTCAACACTAAACTTTGGATTCAGAATATGAAAGCATAGTAAAAATATTCATATTTATCATGTTTTTCTGAGGAACAGCAAAAGAGCAAAACAGCACATACAGGTATGTAGTAACCATTTGCTGCTTCATGAAGAGAAATTGTAAATTAACCATGCAGCTTACAAGGAGTGATTAAAAAAGAAAACAAATTAAATAAATAAACCAAACCCACCCCTCTTTAAAATAAACTAGATCAACTAGGTTTTGAAACAAAGAACTGAGGCATGTTTTTTGAACACATAATTGGTCTGCTGGTGCTCAAAATTGGGATGTCACTGGGTTCTGTGAAACAGTTTTAGAGCTATGAAGAGTGGTGTGGTAGAAATAAAGTGACTGATGTTCTGCCAATACAAACCTCAAAAGGATGTTGAAAAACACAGCAAGTGTCACTTCTGAAGCTGGAGATAGGGAAGCATTATGTTTTATTTTGCCCTTTAATATAAGCCCCAAAGCATTGCTTCACTAAAACGGGTCTGCTACCTGAACTGAGTCCAACTCAGTCTCTTAGCACAAATGCAGGGATGAAAAACCCATTCACCATGTCACTGGAAAATTTCTGTGTTTATTGCTGGAATTAGCAGAGCACAGGGTCTTCACATCCACACGTTTTGACTTCTATTTTGTTACATACTGAGGAGATGTAGAGCCAGCTGTGCACTGTTTATTCATACTGGGAAACTGCTACTTGCCCAAAATCCCCACTGATAACAAGAGGATAGCTTTAACTGGAAACATTAACAGTCATGGGAAACCATGTCTGAATCCTTAAGGACACACAAGGGCTCTGTCATGATCAGTGGTAGATGGGAAAATTGCTTTCTTGCTTGGGAAAAGCTTTTGTTTTGACTGTCCATGCAAAACTCACTTGTCACCCCTAAGTGCTTTTTAGCCCTTGAATGTGAGAATTTTATGAGGTAATCATTTTTGCCAATAAATAAGGAGAATTTCAGGATCATGATTTAACCCTGGAAATATCGCATTGTACCCAGGAAGCCTCTGCTGAACAGAAGCTGAATATCTGGCTTGGGCTTGTGTAGGTGAGGAAACATAATGCTCCTGATGCAATGTTTCTTGAGGAATAACCATAAAATTTCACAGTGTCTTAAAAAAAGACACTCTGAAACATGTACATATTTTCTCAAAGTCTTTTAAATCAATCAATGTAGTTTAGTGCAAGTCTTTTAGCATGTAATGTTGATCCTTGTTAAGGAGAATTTTCCTTTCTAGTGCACTTCATGCAAAGTAAATTTGACATTAACACTGTTGGATAATCTTTTCACCCTCAGTTTGAATATTAAAAGCAGCATTTAAAATATCTTAGTGGGAAGAATACTCGTCTGTCAGTAAGTGGAAAAGCTATGAAGCAATAGGTATTTCTCATCTCTGTTCTTACAGTCCAACATTTTTAGGGAAAAGGATGGAATCTAGTCTTTTGACATATTTGGCAGAAACATTAGAAGAAGCATGCTTTACTGAATAAATGGGACAGTCTGAAGATACTAAACGCTCATTAAATACCATTTCAATGTTCATAGGGTAATCACAATCATGAGAAAACCTTTTGCCACAATAGAACTCTTTCAAATCTGTAAAGATTGTACAGCTGGAAAAGAGGCTTTTATATCCCAATATTTAATAATTAATATTTGTATTTCTGAACACATATCTGTAGATCTTAGAAATAACTGGCAAACCTAGGGACATCAGAATCCCCTCTAAACATATATGAGTAGGGAGAAAGGTAATATATTGAAATGGCAACATTTTAATTTAACCAATTATATAGAGCTAAGGGGAAACAGACCTGAGATCATGTCCCGGTTTGCATGACCAGGTTTTGGTAGTGGAGGGGCTGCAGGGGTGACTTCTCTGAGATGCTGCTGGAATCTTCCCCCATGTAATCTTCCCCCATCTTCTCACATATGTGAGAGCAGCAGTAAACTTGTAAACACTTGAAAGTCAGACCAAGATTTCCTTGAAATAATCCCCATAAACTTTTGAGATGTCACATTAGTGTCCTCAATGTATCCCAAATATTATTAGTTCCATCTGATTGAATTTTTATGTTTGCAAATAGTCCAGGGTGGACTCACTTCTGGCTAAGGCTAGGCCCATCAAGAATGATGGTAATGTCTCTGTGATAACTTTTCAGGAAGGGAAAAAAATATTAGGTAGAGGTATTTCTCATCAGGCAAGAGTGGAGTGAGAACATGTGTGAGGAGCAGCCCTGCAGACAGCCAGGGCAGTGCAGAAGGAGTGACAGGAGCTGCTCCAGGCTCTGCAGCTCAGATTCCCCTGGACCAGCCCATGGTGAGGCAGCTGCGTCCCTGCAGCACAGGGAGGGCACAGGGGAGCAGAGATCCACCTGTAGACCCTGGAGGAGCCCAGGCTGGAGCAGGGAGATGACCGAAGGAGGCTGTGACCCCACAGTACTCCTGTGCTGGAGCAGATGAGTCCATGGAGGAAGGAGCCCAGGCTGGAGCAGGTTTTTGATAGGACTTGTGACCTGTGGGGTCCTGCACTGGAGGAGCCTGTTCCTGAAGGACTGACCCTGTGAAAGAGTGACCCACTTTGGTGCAAATAATGGACAATGCCCTCACTCAGGAAGGACATCACGCTGAGTAGGGGGAGGATTTCAAATCCTCTCCCTGAGCAGCAGCAGGAACAAAATGTGATAAACTGACCATAATCCCCTTCCCATCTCCTTGCACCAGTAAGGTGATAGAGGTAGAGTTTGGAAAGAAAGGAGACACTGGGGGAACTCATTTTTAAGATTTACTTTACTTCTCATTATTCTGCTCTGCTTTTTATGGTAATAAACTCACTTAAACTCCACAGGTTGAGTCGATCTTGCCAGCAATGGTGACTGATCTCTTCCTGTCCTTAATTCATTAACCTTGTGTTATATATTCTTTCCCCTGTCCAGTTGCAAAGGGGAGTGAGAGAGTGGATATGGCTGAGGCCTGGCACCCAGCCAGGGTCTTCCCCCTAAAATGCCCACTGGTTTGTGCACACCTGGATTATCTTTATCATGTTGTGGAGCTGCCCAGATTTGCAGACCAAGTCATAACAGGCGCCTGATTTGGGAAAAATACACAATGATAATAGAAGGATGTCAGTAAGAAGCCTGCAGTGTATTTATACCCTCAGGAGCCCACTCCAGTGATATCTCTGATATAATAATAGACTCATATAAAATCCTATGCTAATACTCTTACAGCTCTCTCAGTTGTTTCACAAACTAAACTTCCCTAGACATTCAGAAGAGTTGTACCCGAGCAAGGACCAAGCAAAGACAGACTCAGCAACTCAGGAATAAGTAATCTTTGGGAAGTACATTGATTAGCTATCTCTATTCTTGTTTAAACATATTCCTGCCACATTGTTGACTGAGAGGATTTGCATATGAAAGCAGAATGTTCTCCAGTGTTGAGGAAAGGGTGAGATGCTCACTGTGTATTTATGGAAAATAAACTGTTAAAGAGTGACAACCAGCTCTGAAACTTCAGGGGGTAGAAAGAGAAGAGAGAGAGGTAGAAAGAAAGAGAGATAGAAATCTAGCAGCTTTTGACAGGTAGGCATAAATCTTCCTGAAGGGTAAAATCACCTAAGGAAAGAGAGTGTGAGAAACCATTAAACCTTAAGAGTTTTGCATGATTCGTGAGGAAAATGTGGAAGTTTGTAAGGCGTAGACTGGCAACTCCAAATGCAGATTGAAGTTCATCAGAAAAGCCCTTTGTATTTAGCTCAAAGGACTCATGTTAGGAATGTTGCTTTATAAGGTCTGCTCTTAGTAAAAGACAGACTTACTTACTGAAGTTTCTGGGCAGAGGTTTCTGATGGACTGTTGTTGCAAACCTCAGCCAACCCAGCATTTTTAAACAGTAGGATTTAAATGTCTTGCCTTATAAGAAACCAGGCTGGACAATCCTTATCATTGGTTTCTAGGCCAATCTTTTCACAAGTGCAGCACACCTGGACTGAGTGATGAATGACAGTGGTTATAGTTCATCTGTGTTTGAAGATGATAAACAGCTTGGTGTCACCTAACTCTCTTTCCATAAAGTGAACAACACAGTAATGTATTGAAAGGAGAAAAGGGGTTTATTTATCCTTCATTCTACCAATCTGTGCAATCCTCAACTTTGAGACAACTCTTTGTCCCTACATGCCTCATGGTAGAATGTAGGAACTTCTGGCTTGAGAGTATTTTTGTTTTTTCTGCTGTCATGAATTGCAGCAAAGATTAAAGGCTGGGACTAGGTGAAGTGGCTGTTAATTTCCCACTTTGCTGGCTTTCTCACTTTTCCATGTTCTTGTGGGCACAGCCACAGAGTATTGAAATCCCTTACCCAGTATTCAAAACTTGTCTGAGGACACACAAACCTTGTTTGTTCCTACCTTTCTTAAATTATGTTCTTCAACAATATATGAATGATGCTATTTCACTTTCTTCACAGTGGTCACTCCCTGTGAAAATCCAAGCCAAAAGAATCCAGTCCTGCCCTCCACCATAGTTTGTATTTCATGACCAATAATAAGGCACAGTGATCTTCACTATCTGAAAGGACAAATAACACAAAGTCAGTGCAGAATGAACAGTTAAGAAGCTATTTAGCTGTAGGACTTGGCTTAGGTTTGTGACACTTTCTAAGAAATGAGAGATATTGATAAACCAAAGATCAGATAATTCCCATTTTCTCTTGTGTTTTTGTGACATTAGACAAGATCGTAACAGAAAATCAATAAGGAATTTCAGAAGATGCAATGCTTAGTAAGTTATTTCCTCCTTATTTCACAATGTCTTTAGATATTCCCCACTATGACTAATGGGAAAGTGGTGATTTCATCTCATGCACAGACATACTTTGTTACTTGGTTTGCTCTGATCTGTTGGTGACAATATGAACTAATTATGCTAACTTCATAAAACAAAAAAATAAAACTATGCTGTCCTTGCATATGAGAGGAGTTTGCATGAACTGTTACAGAATTCAATCACTAAATATCTCTGCAGTTTTAGTTTTTGCTTGTCTCTACGAGCATGGCAGGTGATGGGACAATAAAGGCCATGTTCACTTTCTCTCCAAAAAAAAACCCTAGAGAAGAAAATAATAATAATAATAATAATAATAATAATAATAATAATAATAATAATAATAAAGAAACATTGGAGAGAGAAAAAAAAGGGAAAATAGAAAACAAACAAACAAATCCCAAGAACAAACCAATCAACCAAAAAAACCTAAAAATATACTCCCTAAATTCCCCCCAAATTTATTCACAAAGTACAAAACTCAGGTCACTCCTTTCCTAAAGTGATAAATGATAAAATTACCCCTTCTACGTCTTGACTTATGATAAATACAGTCCATGTCTAACAAACAGCTAAGTTCAAATACAGAAAAAAATTACCTGATCCACCTCAGGTGATTTTAGGTGCCTAGGTCTTTTATATTTAGTGCTCAGCTAATTTTACTATTGCTTTTATAATCTANGAGGACACACAAACCTTGTTTGTTCCTACCTTTCTTAAATTATGTTCTTCAACAATATATGAATGATGCTATTTCACTTTCTTCACAGTGGTCACTCCCTGTGAAAATCCAAGCCAAAAGAATCCAGTCCTGCCCTCCACCATAGTTTGTATTTCATGACCAATAATAAGGCACAGTGATCTTCACTATCTGAAAGGACAAATAACACAAAGTCAGTGCAGAATGAACAGTTAAGAAGCTATTTAGCTGTAGGACTTGGCTTAGGTTTGTGACACTTTCTAAGAAATGAGAGATATTGATAAACCAAAGATCAGATAATTCCCATTTTCTCTTGTGTTTTTGTGACATTAGACAAGATCGTAACAGAAAATCAATAAGGAATTTCAGAAGATGCAATGCTTAGTAAGTTATTTCCTCCTTATTTCACAATGTCTTTAGATATTCCCCACTATGACTAATGGGAAAGTGGTGATTTCATCTCATGCACAGACATACTTTGTTACTTGGTTTGCTCTGATCTGTTGGTGACAATATGAACTAATTATGCTAACTTCATAAAACAAAAAAATAAAACTATGCTGTCCTTGCATATGAGAGGAGTTTGCATGAACTGTTACAGAATTCAATCACTAAATATCTCTGCAGTTTTAGTTTTTGCTTGTCTCTACGAGCATGGCAGGTGATGGGACAATAAAGGCCATGTTCACTTTCTCTCCAAAAAAAAACCCTAGAGAAGAAAATAATAATAATAATAATAATAATAATAATAATAATAATAATAATAATAATAATAATAATAATAATAATAATAATAATAATAATAATAATAATAATAATAATAATAATAATAATAATAATAATAATAATAATAATAATAATAATAATAATAATAATAATAATAATAATAATAATAATAATAATAATAATAATAATAATAATAATAATAATAATAATAATAATAATAATAATAATAATAATAATAATAATAATAATAATAATAATAATAATAATAATAATAATAATAATAATAATAATAATAATAATAATAATAATAATAATAATAATAATAATAATAATAATAATAATAATAATAATAATAATAATAATAATAATAATAATAATAATAATAATAATAATAATAATAATAATAATAATAATAATAATAATAATAATAATAATAATAATAATAATAATAATAATAATAATAATAATAATAATAATAATAATAATAATAATAATAATAATAATAATAATAATAATAATAATAATAATAATAATAATAATAATAATAATAATAATAATAATAATAATAATAATAATAATAAAGAAACATTGGAGAGAGAAAAAAAAGGGAAAATAGAAAACAAACAAACAAATCCCAAGAACAAACCAATCAACCAAAAAAACCTAAAAATATACTCCCTAAATTCCCCCCAAATTTATTCACAAAGTACAAAACTCAGGTCACTCCTTTCCTAAAGTGATAAATGATAAAATTACCCCTTCTACGTCTTGACTTATGATAAATACAGTCCATGTCTAACAAACAGCTAAGTTCAAATACAGAAAAAAATTACCTGATCCACCTCAGGTGATTTTAGGTGCCTAGGTCTTTTATATTTAGTGCTCAGCTAATTTTACTATTGCTTTTATAATCTATTTAAAAAAAATCCAAACAAACAAAACCCAAAAATCAAGCCCCCCCCATAGAAGAAAATCAGTCTTGTTAGCTGACATAATTTTAGTTTTCTAGTCAAGAATAAGGTGCATTGCACCCTGAAAGTAACTGTTTCTCTGTTTTGTTTAAGAGAGTGAAAGGATCACTAGCTCAAAGTAAGGCCCACATTTAATTAGATAAGGACTACTCCTAGTATTGTAAAAAAATGATAGTAGTGGGATAAATGTGACTCTTATGGCTGTCACCAGATGCCACAGCTTAAAGGCAAGTAGAGTTTTTACAAGATGTTTGGGAAGAGATACATAAGAATGGGATCTTCAGATGATAAAACCTGCTGTGGTTTATTGAGAACCATGAGCGCTCTAAAAGATTCACTTATCTATTGTAATGCAAATGTAGAGTCCTCAGTTGAAGATTTCCTTCCTCTACCTTAGACTGAAAAGTATGATTTTTTTTCTTAAATTTGGAGCTACAGCAGGTAGCTTTGGTTGTTTTTTGGTTTTGTCTTGTTTTGTTTTGTTTTCTCCTTGTAAAGCAGCAACATGGAAAAGAATTGTAACTATTTGCACTCTACCTCAAATGTTCAGCAGTTGTAGCACATGCTTTGAAAAATCTTTCTTTAAATACTCAAAGTGCTTAAGAGACCAGAACTTTCACACCTCAGGAAGGAATCTCCACTGTGAGATCAGATATTCTTCAGTGCATTTCTAGCTTGGTAAGAAAGAGCAGACAAAAGAGAGAGACATGGTGGAAGAGAGGCATAGAAATAGCAAACTAAAAAAGGAGGAAGCACTAAATACCAGCTCCTAATGTATTAAATACTTCATTAACTCTCACTTCTGGTATTGTAAAATAGCTGATTATCTACTTCTGATCAGCCTTAATAGGAAAGATAACTATATCTTTACTATTAAAAGGAGACAGCACACAGACACGGGATGGGGTGCCATTTCCAAGGTTGCCCCAAAACAGTAATGCAACCACATGGGTAGGATGGAGGCAAAATGCTGGTGATAACCTAAGGAAAAATAACTTATTTTTACTCTAGAGTCTGGTTTTCAGGCTCTGTTGTCCCCTGGAATCTGTGCAAGGCTGATCCAAAAAGCACCATCTGAAAATGCTGAGCAGAGTGGTCTCTACAGAGACACGTGGGACACATTTATCCAGATTTGATTTTAAATAAAATTGTCTAAATGGCTACCCTTAAGGCATTTAAGATCAGCCTGGGACAGATATATACAATGTAGCAGCTATAGGAGGTTCATTTCTGTTCGGATTGGCAGCTGGAGGCACCTCAATATGTTTCCTGGTTTCTGGGGTCTGGGTAAAGGCTGGAATTCTAAGTAAATAGCCATTGGACCACCTTATTTTGCATATATCTGCAGGTGAAAATCTAGGTTTCAGTGATTTTGATGTTTATAATATCACAGCAAGTATTACATAGGGATTCTAAGAATCAAAAAGCATTTTGTAACTGCAGTGCTGAAGAAACTTTTCTATTTTATGAAAGAAGCCTTTCACGAAATTGAAAACAGATCTTCCAAACTTCATTCTAGGGTGCCAAAAGGCACACACTTGTTTTAGACATAATATTATGAAACAAATAAGTTAAAAGCAAAACATTGTTTACTGCATGAGCTAAAAGTTTTAAAAGGCTTTCTTTCATTCTACCTGAGTCACTGTAAAGACCCTTGGTTCTATTTTTCTTTCTGGCAAGTAAATCTGAACTTACCAGCCATTGTTTCAAAGCAAAAAGTTTTAAATCAAAAGGAAGAATGAAAAATTGAAAAAAAAAATTAAATAAAAAGTTCATCAAACTTTTGTAGTTCAAGAGGAGAGCCACTAAGCATACAGTTGTGTATTCTCAGAATAAATGACATGTGCTTTTTGCTCTGGTGAGCGATCCATATTTTAAATGTCCCCATATACCATTATCATGCATAAAAACCTGTCACTATTATTCATGTCTTTTTCCCAATATCCATATTTTGACATTACCACCGAAAAGATCCAGTGTGCTCAGTGGCTTCTTAAAAATAAATAATTGAAAGCTACTGTAAATTATATTAAGCCTCGACATGGCTGACCCTCTCTTGCTTCAGTCCGTTGCTATCTCTTTAAATGTATTCACTCATAAATTATATTGTAATTTGGACGTGCTGAAGTCTTAAGTTTTTTGACTCAAATATAACTTCCTTCCCAATGCATAATTCATTTTCACTTTGTTCTTGGTGCTGCGTGTGCGATCTCATTTTTGGCAGCCAAATGCAGGCTGAAATCAACAACTCTGTAAAGGGTGAGAATGAAATCAGAATGGACGGCTTGGCGGAAGAAATATTAAGCATGTCACAATGTTTTGTACTCTATCTTGTGAAATGGAGACAAAAACCTCAAACAACTCTTGAGTTTAAAAGGAATGACATTTAAAGTCTGAAAATTATCCACTACTGATGTCATGCTGTTGTTGTATTTAATTACTTTTCACATCACATAAGCTGATGGCTTCTGAATGTTTTTATGCCATGAGATTTTTTGATGGAGAGCATACTGTCCCATTTTCAATTTTTTTAAACTGGAGTAAGTCTATCTCTGTGGGCACACATGAGGGACATCAGGCTTATCTAAAAAAATGAATGTCACTAACTTCAGAATCCTTCTTTTCTGAAATAGGGTCCTTGTAAAAGCCTTGAAATGCCCACTAAATTAACATGTTATTGGGTCAAAATTTCAACTGCTTTAATGGAAAGTAGCTTTGCAACCTTACGTTGACCTGACAGTCATACCTTTGTTTTTATCTTTTCAACATGAATAAGTAGTACTGGAAACAGATTCATTCAAAAAATAACATCTTGCAGTATTATGGTTTTCTTAACACATAGTTATATCTGCAAGATAGCAAAGTAGACAGAAGTGCAGCTGCAACATGATGGATCAATGACAGAAACATGTCATATTAATAAGCATTGATGAAGATTTCACATGATCAAGCATAAAGACAACAAGATTTTTTCTTTATGAGATCACACAGCACCTTTAAGATAGTGAGGTGAAGAGGAAGCTACAAAAATTTGAAACAACCTAGGGAAGTGAGGAGTGTAGAAGGACCAGCTTACAGTATAATAGATGACGCACGATGACCCAGGAACACTTACATGAAACTGGTGAAAACTAGAGATGGTGGTTAGGGATAAGCTGTTATAAGGATTAAGGATGGAAAAGAAAACAGGGTTCAAAAAGGCAGCTGAGACATAGAAACATCTCTCTCCATCAAAGTTTACTTAAGGACTTGTCATTTACCTAAAGTCATTATGTTATAAATGAGCACCTCTCTAGTATTAAAAGTGCCTAAATCTAGTTATGTGAGGCTGAAAATCTGTGATGACTACCATAACCTGGGTGTCAGCTATGACAGCCCACCTGGACAACATGACTGTTCTTTTTCTCATTTCCTCTTTCCTGGCTCTCCACTCCCCATCTGTTTCAGTTCTCTGTTGGATGTTCAAACTCTGAAACATGGCACAGCTGAGATCCTTGAGCACTGATTCATTCCTTAAGTGGCCAATGTCTTCCTGACATCTCCCTCTGTCCCTGACTGGTCTTATTTCATCAGAGCTTTAGTGAGGAGGATAAATATGCCAACAAAACTCAAGATCACAGTTTCAATGTCGTTAGTGACGCACCTTCATCTTTTCGTCTAACCTTTCCTCAATTCCAGCTTATGATCTGTGCTTTTCCCTCCTGGTTTCTCACTGTCCATCTGTCCCAGCATCACACCTTGTGTTCATTGTTACAGCAGTGAGACAAGCGTTGTTTGTATGATAACACCTCCCATCCCAGTCTGCCTCTGTGTTTTTTTCATGTTGTTCTGCAGGACTAGAACAGCTGTCCTGAGGTAATATGCCAAGCCCCTTAACCTTGCATTATTCAAATCTCTCCCTAGGGAAGGAGGAAAGACTGTGAGCATCATCCACTTACGGGAATCTTTTGTCAGCGTATATGGTGTTATCTCAGACCTACTCCTCTTGCCAGAGAGAAAAAGTCTATTGCATTAAACAGGTTCTTCTCAAAAGACTGAGATGCTCAACCTGGCTCATTAAGACAGTGAATGAAGACAAAAAATATAGTTCAAATGGCACATTTAACTAATCTGTTTTTTAAACCTCTGACACACACATACAAAAAAAA
>VYXD01009093.1:105452-121407 GCA_013397195.1 Hylia prasina | reverse complement strand
TGGTATATAATGGAGAGCTGTAACTAGGAGTAATTGTAATATATCTGTGACATACAAGTGAAGTCTAACCTAGGCTGAAGAGAAGAAAATTAGTGGTGCAAAAATATCACCTTGTGCAACTGATGTATTTTTAAATAAAGGGAAAATTTTCTTCCTTTTTTTAAACATAATATTTACATTTTGACACGATAACAAAGCAAGTGATGATTTATGCAGAGTTCTGGTATCCTAAAAAAGAATCTCAGTTACCTTTGTTGGTAGTTTTGCAAGAAGGTAGGACTTGGGCTAATATGCTTAGCACAATTAAGGAAAGCCTGAATTCTTCCCTTCCTTCAGTTCAAAAAGAGAGTATTCCAAAGAAATAGTCCATAAGGTATATCTTTCTTGATTTAGACCCCGTGTTGGCACTTCAACTGAGTTATTAAATCATTTTGACTCTATCACGTGCTTAAGTGCTTTGCTGATTTGAGTTCTTTGTGCAGCCACCTGCCATGGTTCCTTGTTGGAACCATTGGTCTCTGGTGGAGGTTCGGCCTGTAGCTTTAGAATGGCAGAGGAGGTGGCTTCAAATCCCATTCTCTTTTTCACTAATTTTTTCAACTAGAGAACAAACCTCTCCAGTTCAGGCTTGTTTGCTCAATTACAGCACTGAACACATGATGACACTCCACCAAGAATGCTTCCTAATTACCATATGTATTAATAAGTAGATATCATAGTACTGATAAGCAAGAGAGACAACATTAAAATAATAGTTGATTTACACAGTGCAACAATGTTAATGGGTTAAATTATTTTCTTAACTTCACAGTACAGTTGAGAAAAAAATGAGTCTCTTTCTCATATTTCAACTGTTAATTGCTTACATTAAACAAAAGGCACCTTCTAGTAAAAAAAACAAAACAAACAAACAAAAAAAGAAACAAAAACCACCCAAATCCAAAAATTTTTTACCTTAATTAAAGATTAAATACTTCCCTCTAATTAACAAAACTTATAGACAAAGTCCCCATCTCCTACACCAACATGTATCAGTTCTAACGGCCTTCATCATTATTCCCGAGGGGACAAATGAGCATTGTGAAGGACTTGGAATTCATGTACCACAGAAATGGCTCAAGGTGAGCCGTTGTGGAATTTTGGTGTCCTGTTTCTGGTTAACCATGATGTCTGCATATGAGACAAACCCTCTTGTCCCTAGATGTTTACATATAGAGGAAAGTTGTCTCTAATAACAGAGTCATAATACATTTAAGATTTGATGGAGTAAAACCTGTAATTTTTATTTGACCGAGTCAGGGACTGCAAATTCAGGACCCCAAGACCATAAGGATTTGATTTTAGAAGTGAAATTATCCACATTTAAGTTTTCAAGTAGTTTGAGTTCTCAAAAAAAGAGGTAGCTATTTTTCTGACATGACCAGAACGTAGCTCATTGTTGCACAAGCACTTCCAAAGAGTATCTAATTCTGCAAGCTGAGAGTCTCTTTTCATATCATCATTATTTTTTTTTCTGTCATATTTTTATTTCGCATACTTAACAGGCTATACCTATTTATTGTTTCTTGTACTTATAACTTATCCCACCAGGAAGCCCAGGAATAAAATTCTCAAAGTAAGATTCCAAACAGGGCTGTGACAAAAATAACCAAAAAAAACCACAACCAAACCAACAGACAAGCAACAAAATAACAAACAAACAAACCACCTTTAATTTAAAAAAGCAATAATTTAAGTGTATTATTTAATTAATTTATGTAATAAATTAATTTAGGATTTTGTTTGGTGGTATAAAATACTAGACTTCAAAATTTTTTATTCTTGGAATTCCACTGCATGCAAAATATATTTATAAAATACATGTAATATATACATAGTGCCCTCAGATATTTTATTTATATACACAAATAAGTACATAAGCACATATATATAACATCTGAATTTTGCAGGCAGGAAGAAGAGGGAAAAAGAGAAGTGCTTTCCTTTGGCAGTGTTTAGTTCCAGAATGAAGTATTTCAGTATTAGAAATTATTGGTATTACAGTTGCAATCATTGGTATTACAGTTCTTTATCTCCCTGTAACATTCAGGATTATAGTTTTTTGTTATTAACCTGAGGCACTAAGATGGAAAAAAAGGGAAGGGAGAGGGAATAGAT
Source organism: Hylia prasina (assembly GCA_013397195.1). NCBI lineage: Eukaryota > Metazoa > Chordata > Aves > Passeriformes > Sylviidae > Hylia > Hylia prasina. The sequence goes on along the minus strand of VYXD01009093.1, from coordinate 119,250 downwards.
TTGCCTCTCGTGTTTCCAGAAATTGCCTCCTATTTTTCTCCAAATGGAAGCCCAGTAAGTGTGATACTTCATAGGCAGCTGTTCTGAAGAGGATCAGGATATAACTACATCCTCTCAGGCTAGTGGGTACCTAGCAAGCATTTGCAGAGCTCAGTAGGAAAACTGGAGTACTGGGAAATCACATTTGAATATACTTTCATTTCTCTCCCGGATATGTGGATAATGGGTATTGGGTACTTCATGGCATATGTCCATTGAGGTCAGGAAGTGTGTACACCCATAAATACCACCACAGCAGTCCTCAAATTTATTTTTGGGTGAATTATTCTTTATGGCTATGAATCCCAAGAGGTCAGGGACAAGAAATGGACTGTGAACCTTTAGCAGATCTGACAGCTTCTAGTGGATATGAGCCCTGATCTCTGAATACACTCAGTTCTAAGATTTCATTTCAGATCCTTCTGTACACCCATTGTCCCACCATTGCAGTGGGACTAAAATGGGATGATGACTCCATTCCGGGGCATTAATGGGCAGAACATGTTTGCAACGTGTTTAGCTGCCATCAATATTAATGCACTCATTTGAGGGGCAATAAATTGATAGAGTGTGGCCTTATAATGCATAAAAATTGCATCAGCTTCAGAGCCATAATGGAAAATTCCTCCATGAGTTGAAGTAATTGGGAAAGGGACTTTTCTTAGAGTAATTTTATTTGGCACTTTGCATACTCAGACCTTGACAAGATCAGTCTTGTTGTCTTCCTTTAGAATCTCAGTGGGACAAAAATGAGAGGTTGTTATGATGCAATAAAAAATAGTAAGTGAGTAAACTCTCTTTGTTGTTTTGGGGAAAGATTATGAGAAGCAGTTGCCTTCTGTAATGACTGAGTTAAAAATGAATAAGCTATATTTACCTCCAGCTTTATTAGTCTGAGGAAATAACTTACTAATGCTCTAAAAGAGAGCAAACAGTGCATTAAGAAAGTTATATATCTATTCAAACACCAATGTCTGCCTCTCACCTACAGCCAAAAGATGTCAGAACATCTTAGTGAGTGGTCTGTATCTCTATCAGTAAATGAAATGTAGCGTTTCTGTGCTCTGAATGTGAATTTCTATTTTTTTGGCACAAGTATTCCTGACCTGGGTTTGGTCTCAACCAGCTGGTAAGCTCCCAAATAATCCATGTTCATCACTGATTATTATCATGCATTATAGGCCCAACAGGAAGCTGGAAGGTGTTTATCCTTTTTGTAGGGCTAGACTGATAGCTGGAAGGTGAGTCATTTAGTGTGGTTCTTTTGCCTCTATGACTGAACAGACCCAGGGATTTATTGAATTTACAGCTAAAAACATCAAAAATTTCTCTGACAGTCATTTAAGAGCCAATAAAACCTCTGCCATATTATTTAATTAAACCAGAAAGCATATATGTGCTGTAACAGGATGACAAGCCTATTTAAAAAAAAAAAAAAAAGTATAGACACATCAAACACATCAAATTATGATCAAATGTACATGTGAAATAGGCAGAAAGATGATTCACTTTCATCTACAGTAGTACATATCAATTGGCACTGATGACATCTATTCCAGCCTCTGGGACAGGGTATAAGTTGTGGCAAATGTCATTTGATAAGACAAGAAAGCCCTGATGTACTTGAGTCCACAGAGGACTCACCAAACCAACATACTGCAGGTGGATTCAATCTCCAAATTAAAGCACAGCCAATATCAGGCATAGACATATGTAAAAAATAGCTATTATAAGGCAAGAAGCTGGGAAAACCCACACAAAACTCAAGTAGTACCATGGATTCTCCTACAGGCCAATTTAGAAATGATTGACAGATATGATCATAACCCAGACTGAAAAATGCAAATAATAAATATCCTAGATACACACACACACACACACGTACACAAAGAGGCAAAAATACAAGGGCTGAGAACTTATCCAGCAAACCAGCCTGACAGAGACAGGATGTGACACTGCTGCCTGCTGAAATAGAGATGTAGAGAGCTGGATGACAACAGCATTCTGAAAAACACTGTAGCCCATGGCTCCTCATTATCTTCATATCTGTGACTATACATCTTGACCTGGGGGGCATGCCTTAGGGTACATATCCTGAGGTAAGAAATATCCAGCAAAGACTGAGCAGGAAATGTTGCACAAAGCCAGCATGGAGAGACACTTGGCAAATGTAGGAAGTGAGCAGCTTTGCCATTCTCTTTTCCCCTTGGGTCTCTTCTGAAGGCCATAATCATGAAAATACAGTTTCTTTCAATTTGGGACAGGCAACAAATAAGCCTTGAAAAGCTGCAGGCAAGATGAAGATGATGATGAGGGTGATGATGGAAGAATGGATCCTCTGATGTGAAGAGGGAATGAGGAAAATGTGGATTATATCTATTTCTCTGTGAAAGAGAAAGCCTGAGAAAAAAAGCTAGCAGACAGTATGGAAATTTTCTAAAGCATCCACAAGAGAGGAGTGCCCATCCTTCATCACTGCTCTGGGGGCTGATATCACTGTCACTGGAATCCTCATTCCGTGGACTTATCACACCCACAGTGATTTTAGGTTGCCTTCATTAGTGATTTCTCACTGAAACCAAACTTTCCATTGTGTTAACCCTTGGTTGCCATGCTCTTGACTTGGAATCCTGATGCATTTGGCATTTTTAGAGAAAGGGTAGAACCTGCTTGAAACTGGAATCTGGGCTCATGTCTCCCTCTTCACTCTTCTAAAATCCCAGGCCCTGGTAGTGGTGATCAGCAGAGGTCTCAGCACCACTGTGGTCTTCATGGAACCTCCTGTCTCCCTGTTTTCAGCTCTCCAGGGCACCCCATCATGCTCCCAGAAGGGAAGGGCTGCTTTCTGCTCTCTGGCACCTAATCACATTCAGGAAGGAGGGATGAAAAAGCAATGTAGTCACCATCAGGGTGGCTTTCCAAACCCGAGAAGACCATGGATCCTTTTCTCTTTTCCTTCTCCAACTCTTATCTCATTTAGATTTAGACAAATGACATATGGTAATTAGATTCCCAACTCTGCCNGCTTTTTTAACACTTTTTTAACAATAGTTATTTGGAAATGCAGGGTGAATGCTGACAAGTTTGACTAGCACAGAGAGTTTTGAAGCCTATTGTGGCACTTTCTGTCGTTTTTACTTCATTCCCCTCCACTTCTCCCTTTTGCCTCTTCCTTTCATTCACCATTGACAGCGTATGCATTCATAATTCAAGAAATTCTTTTCTTAATGACTTACAGTTGTACGAGTTGTTGCTCTTGTCAGTGGTGTGGCTGCTGTTTCTGCAAACTAAACACATTTGACTGCTAATTTCCCATTGAAAGACATTGGAAGGTTCCTGAAATTAATGGTGTAAGACAAGTTTACAAACTGGTAGGCTCTGATGTGAAAATTAGCGTGTCTCCTCTGCAGAAGCTAAGTGCAGGAAGTTGGCATAGCGGGTGAGCAGCCTGAATACTCATAAAGCTCCATTAGCAGGGAAGAAAAAAAAAATTAAAGATTTCCCATATTTCAGAGACTTGGAAACAGCAAGAAATAGACAAAAATATCAGAGTATGTAGGCATGGAGAAGGGGAAAGCAGACTTCTTAACAAGAGGAATTTGAAGGATTTTTTCATGCCAAAAACTCTTTTACTCTGAGAAATCAATGACTTTGTTAGGGACCTGCTGCTGGTATCTTGCTTCAGTATAGTATATGTTAAGTTATGAGTAATATTTGTGGGAAATTGAGAAGATTTTTAAGCCAAGACATTACAGCACACAACTTTAGTTACTTATGAAGCAAAATAACAGAAAAAAAATCATAAACCCATGGAAATTGAAAATTGTCTTCCATTCATATAAATGGGGATTCATTTGGTTAAAGCTAGTGAAAAAAAAAATATTCTACCAGAGTAAGGCAAGGCAATATAAGAACAATTTCTCCTACTTCTTTGAAGAAAAAAGAGAATATTCCTGGTTGACCATTTGCTCAGGGACACTCATTTCACATATGCAGGCAGCCATTGCAGTTTTCACCAAAAAAGTCTTTATCCTTAAACGCAGTGTGTCACATGAAGCAAACTCCTTAACCATATCCAGGTTCTGCTATTTCTTCCTAGAAATCTTTGTGAATATTTCCCTGAGGTGTGATAAAATGGCTTCTCTGCTATAGAAGTTTTTTGGGTTTTTTTACTATCAAGATCCTCAAATAAAGGACTCAAAATAAAATCTATTTTATTTTATTTTATTTTATACAACAGAATCAAAGCATATTACCTCAGAGAATTATTTTGTATTTTTGTTTTGAAATGAGGCTATTTCTGATATCTCCTGGTGTAGACTCTGTTATCTCATTAATAATGGACCTAAATGGATTTTGAAAATTATGCAGTTTTTGCTTAGATAAAAACTTGTTAAAATAAAAGTAATTTATTTTAGACAAAATTTTGCCTACATTAAGGAAATCAGAATGTGTTCTTATTGTTATGAATGATTCCCAGACTACAAAAATATCAGGAAACACTGATGACAAGTAATACATGTTATCAAAAAAAATTTAAATGGCAATTAAAATGTCATCATTCTGTCCTTCTTCTGGGTGACCTGTCTAATATTTCCCATAAATTATAGACTACACTGACTTCCCAAACACAAACAATTCTATATCCAAAATTTTATATCCTACATTTGTATGTTGAATCCATGTAAAGCCAACAAATAAGAACAAACCAAAACAAAATCCACAAAGATTTGTCTAACTGCCCTTCCAATGTATTCACTTTGAAAATAGAATCTATGAAGCTGGTTTTTTGACTCCTCAGAGCAACTTTTAAGTAAATTATATTGGGACTGATTAATTCTGCATCTTGTTAAAAAGGTAATGTAAGCATAAGCAGGAAAAGAGTGTTAATAGCTATGCTGTAATGACATCAGGAAACAAGGGATGAACTCAGGCTGTTTGGGAAAGCACCGTGAGACCTCTTACAACAATGAATGATCAGTACTGTTCTATGTGGACTTTTCTTAAAGGGACTAGTAACCTCTACTGCTTTTCAGAAGATGTGTTTTCTTGAGAAGATGTAAGTTTTTTCACCCATCACTCATCCTCCATGTGAACATAAATGATCATAAAGGGTAATATAAAAAAGTACTTGAGGTGAGTGTGTTTTCTTCTGTCTCCCTAGCGAATGGAGATGTAGATGAAAGATAAAAATAAGACCGACAGGAGAGTTCAGTGGAGAAATACATGTCCTGTACACCAAGAATTAATTTAATAAGAAGCTTCTCCCAGCTAGTGGGTGATTAAACTAAATTGCCAGTCTAAACTTTTCTATGCTGCATTTCAAATGTCAACACATTACATTGCTATTCCTCTTAATTTCTCACAAAGAAAATGCAAAATGAATTCATTATGCTGGAGTAAGTGGAAAAAATGATGAGTTTCTCCAGAAGAGTAGGCAACGGGGAGAGATTGGGCAAGGCGATTATATTGAGATATTTGAATAGCTGGCCATTAGCAAGAGGATCCCCATTACTTTGCTGATAATTATATCCTCTTCACTATGACTTCCCAGTGGAATAATACAAAGTTCCCAGTGCAGGAGATAATGAAAAATACCATTCAGGTGGTACATATATGCCAAGAATAGTGTGTTGTATTTCTTCCCTTCCCCCATCATGTAGATTGAAATAGCATGCACCTACACGATATGTTAATGTGTGTTTGGTTGTTCAGGGCTGTGTGCAGGGCAAATAAATGTATCTTGAAAATGGAGCTGGCAGTGGAATATCATTCTCCCAGTGTAATTATCTCCCGTGTTTAGTGGGCCTGGTGTATTGCTGAGTACATTTTTGTTAGCTATTATGTAAATGACTTTCAAAGCCCACCACACTGTAATAACGAGGACTTTGGAAAGGATCTTATAGAAATGAAGGGGGTTTTTTTTCCTATTTTAAAGAGAGATGTATGTTTCTCCTAATTAATCTATCATTTTTCATACACATTTCTGTTCAGCAATCAAGGAAAATGAAACAAACAAACAGAAAAAGAAAGAAGGAGGGAAAATACAGCACAAGAACACCCACTCATTTACAGTAACTATTTTTTTCCAACTGATACGTAAAATCTCTCATGTGTTATTGCTGCCTTATCACTTCTTGGCATTTTTATTGCTATTCTATTTTCAGTTTGAAGGAATCTTGCTGCATACTGTGTATCTGTCTCAGATTCATTAATTTTCAGAGAAAACTCAATTTGCATCAAAATACTTTGCTGTGTGGATGTTACTTTACATATCTTGGGGCCTCATGGCTTGCATGAGGACTTTGCCTTCCAATTATTTACCAGAGAGGAGAAAAGTAATGCCACTGAAATTGCTCAAATTTGAACACCGTAGAAGGAAGTAGAATTTTGTTCTTGGTTTCTCCTATGAAAGCCTTTTATTGGACAACCCATGTCATTGGTTTGGTTTGACTTGGATTTGATTTGTTCTAGTATTTAAAAAGAATCATAAATGAATGTACATTAAGTTCAGTAATGACCTGTGGCAACCAATTTTTCATCATACATGCTTCCATAAAAAAAGTTTTAAACATTTACAGGTCACGCAAGAGGAATATTTTTTATGATATTGTTATACAAGTAGAAATATTCACTTGGATACTATTAATGAACTTTATGAAAGAAGCTGTAAAAATTTGGGGGGCTGGATTCTGTTCTTATTGGACAGTCATTCTGGCATAAATTTAAACGACTTAAGTGAAGAAAGAGTAAGTGTTTCTCTTTTGTTTGTTTTGGTTTGGAGGTGTGAGGGAGGTTGAGATAACAGAGAGAAATTGCGTCGCTGTATCTGGTGTTAATAAGATGAATCATAGAATCATAGAATGGTCTGGGTTGGAAGGAGCCTTGAATATCCCTGGGTTTCAAACCCCCTATCTGTGAAATTCAGTTGCTTTTAAATGCAACATTCCATTGTAAAAAACAATGTGGAATCTGTGGAAGGAAAAATAATTTCCAACTTTTTTTTCACAAAGGATATGAAAATGAGGCAGAAGCTCCTGAATGTCCTTTTGCACGTGGGCATCTATGCTGATAATATTTTCAGACATGTAAAATTCTGCAGGTTCAGCTGGCAATTCAAACATCTAGAGTGTCTAGAATATATGAATATATGAAAATATATTTGGAATAGAATCTGCAATGAGGTTGTGGAAGCTTACAATTTACACAATAAATCTGGATAAATATAACACCCAAATGCAAAAACTTTTATAGTATTAGTTGCAAATAAAGAGTTGTGTATGTTACCTGCAATAAACTTGTCCTGATTCCTGTGTCTTGATGCATTGACTTACCCTCTTTTTCTTTTGTCCCTTCACACTCATCTTTCTACTTTTGGGGGGGGGGTTGTTTCTTTGTTTTTGTTTGTTTGTGTGTTTGTTTTTAATATTCCCTTTACCCAAAAACCGTTGTAGTTCTTGTCTGCAAAAAAAAAAAAAAACAAACTTTCTGAACATTGGGAACTATTCACTGGTCTTTGCCAATTCTCTTTTCTTCAGGAATATTTAAATGAACAATGTCTGTGTATAAATCAAGAACTTTGAATACTAAGTTAAAAGGATTGTCTCCACTTTGCCTCCACTTTTCTTCCTCTAAAAACTTGACATATGAGATGAAAAATGGCCAGAAAGTTTTTATATTCTGTTAGGGTTGTGATTCCCTAATCTACCCTTCTACAGCAAGGACAGACACTTCTGAATAAAAGTTCTTGAGTAATAAGCCAAAGCAATATGTTTTTTGCGTCTCCTCATATTTACATAACATGTTTATGTTCAAAAAACAAAAACCAACAAATAAACAAAAATAAACAAAATATAAAACAACAAATAAACAACAAATAAACAAAAACCAAAACAAACAACCCCCTCAAAAAAGAGGAAAAAAAAATCTGCTATTTGATAATCTTCATAGTAACTAAGCAGGTGTAAAAGCTTATGACCTTTTACAAAAAAAATGGTCTTTTTCTATCTTTAACTCATACCGCAATGAATATGCATACGTATCTTACAGATACTACCAGATTTTGGTGAAAAATACACTGAAAGACAATCTGTCTCTATTCTTTATGTAAAAAAAAGATGGATGGATTAGATAGGCAGAAAGATAGAATGATATTTCTTAATTGGCTATATTTTTTGTTTTACTAATTTGTGTTTAAATTAATACTTAATGTTTAATTTCATTAGTATTATGCTTAATGTTATTTCAATCAGTTTGGAGTGAGGTTTTTTGAGTTTTTATGTGATACAGCTTGAAATGCTTGGACAGAATCATGGAAATGGAATAAATCTGTTGACGTCAATCTAATTGTGCAATCTACACAGTGGTGTTGAAAATCAATCAATACAAAACATGTTTTACATATTTCAATATGAATTTCCTCCTGTCACTCAGCAGTGGTTACTCACCATAAAAATGTATATTTTGAACAAAAAGAAATTATGAACTTTAAAGACTGGAATCTTATTCTGCAATCTGTGTTTGAGAAAAATCACTTTAGCTTGCCTTACAAATGACCTAGAGAGGCCTCCTACTGAAAAGTGATGGTTTTCATTCTCCATCTTCAGTCAAATTTTAGCAACCTTCCTGAGGGAGCCAGCTGTCACTTGGTTAAGGGTTTGGAAATCTAGGCACAAGCCTACTTCCATTTCATCAAAACAATTCAGATAATGTGGGCGCGTCCAAATAGCTATTAGACAGAGTGTTAGCTTCTACTTGGTCATTAGGCTGGGATTCATCTGACTAAATGTAGACATCAATGAGGTAGCCACATATTTTTTATCTTGTCACCCCAGCCAATGAGGGAAACAAGGTCATGATTCATCTTGTCCTTAAGAAAATGCTCAGAATATATTAGATGAATTACTATTCCTCTCCCTAGACAATAACAAAGAGTACCCAAAATGCTCAGAGGTAGATGTCCAGTGTAGATAACTGAAATGAAAAATAATGAATCATAACATAATTATTTGTGTCTTTTTCTATAGATTCCAAGTAATTTTTATTTGATTTCTTAAGACTGTTTCAGGCTAACTGATTGAACACTCTTCAAGCTTGTCCTAGTCTGACTTTTGAGTCAAAGACAATACAGGAAACTTTGAACGGGCATTTATCTGAACCTGTGTGAGATATCTTTCTCTGTTGATTATTATATTTAATTTTTTTATGTTAGAGAATGATTCTTTTCATAAAGGCTTTTCCACCTAAAATGATATCTAAATTTAACATCTGTCCCCATCCTTGTTGTGTCACAGAATGCTGCTATCACAGCAACGCCCAAACTTTGTTTGATGTCTCTTGAACACTTGGACCTTCAAATAATTTTTTAGAGAGGTATTTAAAAATATTCCTAAAAATCTTAGGATATTATATAGCACATGCCCAGACCTTTTTGTTTAAGTAATATAGGAGAAGCTTTGGAGATGATGCCCCTGATCTTCACTGTTTTGGAAGCCCATTCTTTGTATGCCTGATTTGTGTCTTCTAATCACTTAGTGTGCACTAGTCATGCGACATATACTGAGGTGACATCACTGTATCAAATGTCCATTAGCCACTTTTTATTTCAGTCAAAGGGCCAACTAATCAAGTCTTGACTGTCAGGTTACACAAAAGCAACAAGTGTTATTTCTATACAACATGGTGTATCACCAGAATTGTGCCTTCAGAGTAATGTCAGAAAGATCTCCAGGATCCTCCATATAAAACCATCCAATTGTCCTTGTCTTTCCTTCAAAGGGATAGGATCAGGGTTAAGAGGATTCATTTCAAAACAGACCAGCTGCCAGCATGATTTGTTTCTCCTTATTTAGCAATAACAAATGAAAAGCGCTGCAGGAAAAAAAGAGTTTACGCAAATGAGCAGAGAAAGACACAGGGGAAGATCTGTCAGGCTATGACAGAAAACAAAACAAAACAAAACCACAAACAAAGAAACAAACAAACAAAACCACACACATACCCCCAACAAACAACAACAAACAAACAAACAAAAGAAGAAAACAAACCAAAACAAAACAGAAAAATGAAAAATGTCCTCCCAACTGCATGATCAATGTCAACATTAAAAAGTTTATGGGAATAATTTTGAAAAATAGATCCAGGAGATTAAGTTTGCAAAACTGTGGTTCTTTCAAAGACAAATGATAGGAGAAAGACTGTGAGTCAATACTGGTCACCTCAAACTTGCAAATGCGGAGAGGGTCTATTACTGCATTTGTTACTGTGCATCTTACTGCCATGTCAGTCAAAATCTTGTGTTACTACCCTCTCTCTTTTCTATCTGCCTTTTTTCTCCCTTTATATACACTTTATTTGTTCAGCTCTCTCCAGCCAGGATGTCTGTGACACTTCGAGAAGACATTTTTATGACTGATATGTACAGTAAATGTGCTCACTTCAAAAAACGTGCTGTAAAAGGTCTACCCCATCTGACTCCATGTTCTCCCTGATGTCCCATCTCCATGAAAAATAGATACCTAAAAAGCAGGACAGCAACAAATTTCACAGTGATGGTTTTGTGCTTCATTTTAACATTTACTGTTGTCTTGGGACCTAACTAGAGAACCCAAGTGGTGGAAGGTCAGGCTGTGTGCTAGCACTAAACTGGCCAGGCAAGATCATAAGCATTCTGCTGAATTTGGTCTATGAACTTTGATAAAATGTAATAATTAAAATAGACATCAAGTAGTTTAGGACAGTGTCTCTAAACCTGTTAATTTCAGCATCATTTCCTCTAAAATATAGTTATAGATTTTGGGGTTATTTTAAAGGCTCTAATTATGTAATTTAATAACAGGTTATTTTATTACAGATTTATCCATCCTGTTAAACTACCATGATTCTGGCTATTTCCCAAAGCATGCTGAATGTCACTGAAGAAAAAATAATTGCACCATTTATCCCAATTTCAAGTGGTCCTTTTATTTCACAGAATCAAAGAATCATTTAGGTTGGAGAAGACCTCTGAGATCATTGAGTCCAAGCTTTGACTGATTACCACCTTGTCTACAGGACCATGGCACTGAGTGCTATATCTGGTCATTTCTTGAGCACCTCCAGGATGGTGAGTCCACAACTTTTCTGAGCAGTCCATTCCAATGCTTAATAGCCCTTTCCATGAAGAAGAGACTGACCCCAGCTTGCTACAGAAATTTGTGTATTATTACAGAATGTCAGATTCAGGAAGACTTGAAGATATCAGGTCTTATCATCCAACCTCAATGCTCTAGCAGAGTGTCCCAAAATATGTTATTCCAGATTTTGTCCAGACAGCTTTTTAATATCTTCAGAGAGGAGGAGTTCTCAACCTCTCTGGGCAGCCTATTCCAGTGCTCAGTCACTCTCACAGAGAAGTTCTTCATATTCACCTGTAACCTGTTGTGTTCCAGTTTCTGTACATTGCCTCCTGTCCCATTTCTTGTCACTACCAAGGAGACCCTGCCTCTGTCCTAGTGACATTCTCCCTTATATACTTTGAGATAATAAAATAAGAACCGACCAACCAAATAAACCCATTAAAAAAAAACCCCAATTGCAGCCAAAATAAGTATTTACCAAATCAAATTATGAGAAGTTGTTGCTAAATGTTGTTCCTAAAGGAAACTGCTCCTTGTCATGAACAGATTTTCTTGGTTTTGTTTTTGGTTTGTTTGTTTGTTTATTTTCTCTTCTCCTGAAAGAGAATCCTGTGTATTTTTTTTTTTCCTAATAATGTATACCACATAATTGAGGAATGAAGAAAATAAGCCAAATTGTTCAGCAATTTAGGACGAGGTTTTTATTCTGGATCTTAGATATCTTTGGGTATAAGATATTTAAGAAAAGAGCTGACTTTTTGTGTATAACATGGTTTCTTTCTTATGCACTGGAAAACAATCTATCTGAGACTATGTCAGCCTGTTTTATTAAGAAGAATAAAACTGACTAGGAGCTAGAATCTATCCAAAGGATATAGTCAAAATCTTAATTTTATTACTGTTTTTCCCTTCTTCTAGCATTTCCACTGAGGAGTTTCAATTTCCACAAGCAAATGTGCTCCTGTGAGGACACTGAGCATACCTCACAGGAAGACTTTAGGTAGGCATTCTTTAGATTATCAACCAAATTGTCTGTCTCAGAATTCCTTCATGAGCTTTTTCAAAATAGCTCTGCAAAATGTGTACGGAAGTGATTCCAAATCTTTTGGCCCTTTAAACAGTTTTGGTGAAAACACTTAGATCCAAAACGGTGTGGCTTTTCCACGTTTGATTTTTCTTTGTTACTGAAATTAATTTATTATGACTGACAATTTAACTTATTATGATTGATAAACTTGCTTTCCAGTCACCAAGGAGCACTCTTAGATATGAGGACCCTGCCTCAGAATGCAGGCACTGTAAATTTTCATGATTTTATTTGAAAAAAAAATTTTTTTATTTATTTCTGGACAGAATATGATTGAAATCAATGAGGTTCAGCCAAGGTTAAAATAATTCACTCATAAGCAGTTCCTCATAAGAGGATGGTATGACACAATAACTACCATTGAAAGAAACAAATCAGAGATCAAATAAGAAAGAAATTAATGGACAATAATTGGTACAGTGGTGAAGGTTTTATACTCTGTATAAGACCAATTAACGTAAAATATGTTCTCTTTTCTTTAAAAAAACAAACCAACAACCAAAAAAACCCACAGCAAAACAAGGCAATAAAACAAGACAATAAAAACAAGAAAATGTTCTTAATTACTTGTACGTACACGTGTTCCTGATTTTGGGAACACTAAGTGATTTCTTCAGGCAGCTCTTGGGATTTCAGTGAAGACTGCTGTATGAAATCAAAACATCATTAGAGAGACATTTAGTTTATGCTGGTAGGTAGTCTTGTCCATCATGGCCTGGATTTCACAGCAAGATATTTCTCCATTGAAGACAATTTTGGCCTATTCTTTGCAAGATTATTCCAATGTCAGACATCTTTCTGAGGCTAGAAACGAATTCCATCTCTAGAAAACAAACCTTCAGAAGCCAGTCTGAAATCAATTGGTGTCCATATGGAAACATGTTTAGGAGTTACCTATATGTAATTCAAAAATATTTGATGCTATGTGACAAAATAAATACATATATATAGTATATATAAAGAAAGCAATATTTATCAAATATACTTATGTTTTTTCCACAAAAAAAACCAAAAAACTAACCCAATTATATTCTCAGTGATTTCCAATTCTAAAAAACNTTGACAACTAAATAGGAGGTTCCCAGAACCTAGGAAAATGGGGGTGTCTTGGGTTAAATAAAATTGGAGTAATGTAGACACATGCAATCATTGAAAAACACACTGCAACAAAACGCCATCATTTTTTAAGAGTTTTATTGTATCTAATTAGTGTATTTGCTGTATTAACCCAGTTTTCTCAGCTGTAGTTTTCTAATCATAATGTTTCTTTCTCTCCTTGAAGATGTAGAAAAACTAGTCCAGTTTAACTTATTTATATACATTTCTTTGTCTACATTTTGTAATTGTTTTAATATTTCTGCCGCAAAGTTTGTTCTTTAAAATGCTTTCATGGCTTTAAGTTTTTTCTTTATTTCTTTAGCCTAAGATTTTTCGTCATTTTTTTATCCTAAAACTTTTCTTCTTTCTTTCTTAGCTCAGTTGGTCAGATCTTGGGGCCAATAACATCAAGAACGTGTGTTCAATCCCCATATGGGCCATTCACTTAAGAGCTGGA
>VYXD01009093.1:93561-105326 GCA_013397195.1 Hylia prasina | reverse complement strand
TTTTTTTTTTTTTTTCTTTTTTCCCCTCCATTTTCTTTGTATTTCCTTTACTGCTTTCACAGTGAAAACTTGAAACCTGTACTGGGAACTAAATAATTCTATTATGGATTTCCTTCTTGGGAGAGGAGAGGAGGTAGAAATAAGACTTTTCTTATTTTGAACATTTTAGCAGCCAAAAAAACCCTACTTTTGAGATGTTGGTGGGGGCAGGGAAGTGAAGGATGGTAATTTTTTTGTTACTTATTCCCCCTGTAGAGACCCGAATGCCAATCGACTCCTCTCACAGCACCACCTACTGTGGTGGTCTAGCTGCAGGCTAATGTGCAGAAAGATTAAGCTTTTTCATCTGTAGTGTTACAGTTCCTGGGAGGCTCCTGCACTGCTGTTTCAGTAAAGAGATTTATAGAAGCACTTGATGAATTTTAGTCATTTTTTTATCAGTCTGTAACCATAGAAATGTGTGTGCAGAGACCACTGCCATCTTAGGCACTGCTGCAATTTCTACAAATCATCTTACTTGTCTGCCTTATACCTTGTTTTGTATCAAACTTTTCATTAGGAAGGAATAAGACAGCTTATATACAGAAACAGTACCCTAGTGCATCTTTATGCTGGTCAAGCCGTGCAGAACATCAAAAGAATGAGCTGGAGAAACAAGGCAGGGGCTTTGTAGGAGAAGGGGTTCACCTGATTGTGTAAGGTTGACACAGATGAGAGTACAAAGCCCTTTGCATCCTCCTTCGTGCACATAGAAACAGCAGGAAGAAATCTAAGGGATCTAATAGTGGATATTTCATTGTCCTCGAGACGTTATTAATGCCTATTGTCCCTAAGATACTTTCTGGCCAAAAATGCCTCCCAGCCAATTCAAGGTTGCTAAGAATGAATCTTTTGGGGTCAATGTCTTCAGAGATAATAAATAAACCATCTGCTCTCAGTGCAAAAGTTGATAAGTAGATATCACTCTAGGGTTTTGTCCTGTGGTTCTCGGGATGTGAGATCGAAATGATCTCACGTGTAAATCTGGTGGTTTCTGTTTAATTTAACAAGGTGACAGAACTGGGTGTTGAGTAGCTACCTCTCAGAATAGCAATGTTTGCCTTTCGTATCACAGAATCACTGAAAACCAGAATACGTCAGGTTGGAATACACCGCAGTGGACTCTCCCTGCTCAAGCAGGGTCATCCCAGAGCACAGGGCACAGAATTGCACCCAGAGGGGTCTGGAATATCCTCAGTGATGGAGATTCCACACCCTCTATGGAAAATCTTTTCAGGGCTCAGTCACTGCCCAGGACAGAAGTTCTTCCTCATGTCCAAGTGGAACTTTCTGGGATCAGATCCTGCCCGTTGCTCTGGTGCCATTGCTGGGCCCCAGAGCTGAGTCTGGGCCCTGCTCTGACCCTCCCTGCAGACAGGGACACACAGGGATAGGGTCCCCTCTCAGTTGTCTCTTCTAGATACTAAACAGCTCCATCTCCCTTAGCCTTTTTTCATAAGAGAGATGGTCCACATCCTTAACCATAGCTGTCACCAATTGTTGGACTGACTCCAGGAGCTCTTGTACTGAGGAGCCCAGAACAGGTGTGTCTGCATTGTTGAGTGTAAATTAAGTTTTCATGGAAAACTGGTTTGAAATGGTCATATCCATTCCTTGTACCTTTCCTTCCATCCTCTTCATGCTATTTTTTTTTTCTGGATTTGTTTTTTGGGATTTGTTTTTGTTTGGATGGTTTCTTTTACTTCTGGATTTCTAGATCTTTGGGATTTAGACAGTTAAATGATTCTGAATATCTTGTGTTTATGATTG
Organism: Hylia prasina; assembly: GCA_013397195.1. Taxonomy (NCBI): domain Eukaryota; kingdom Metazoa; phylum Chordata; class Aves; order Passeriformes; family Sylviidae; genus Hylia; species Hylia prasina. The sequence goes on along the minus strand of VYXD01009093.1, from coordinate 103,517 downwards.
CTTATATGCAGTTACCAGTAGGTGCAGTTATGATACATCGCAGCTACATCTCGAAACTTGAAGCTTGGGTGAAGGGTTGATACAATTACATTCAATGGCAAAAAGCCTTCCTATGTCAAATTAAAAGTATTTCAACTCTTTTTCCCCCATCTCTTGGTTACTCTTTTATATTTTCTTTTGTGCTCTGAAAAACTTCTTCACTTCTGATTTGAATACTGAGAATCAGAGCTGTCAGTAATGCATATTGCTTCACGTGTAATTGTAACTCCACTGACTTAATACAGCTGCTCTTGATTTTCCTGTGTAGGAAAGAAGAATGAGTCATTTCTCAAGACACAGCCACATTACATTTCAGCCAAGTGATACTGTCACCAGTAGGTTTGTGCACATCATCTTTCCACAGCAGTGTCACAGCTCTTCTCTCACATGTAGTCAGTAGATACCTGCACCAATCATTTGCACCTGTTGGTACAGCATAAAGACACCCCTATTCAAAGACTGAGCTCTCTGTTTCAAAAGCCTCTGCAATATAAAATAGCATAATTCAAAACTGAAGAAACTCTTCATACAGGATTACATCCATTTGCAATCTGACATTATTCAGACAGGATTGCTATATTATGCAGAGCATAATTACGAAATGTTGTCCCTGTAGTACCGTGCTTTTGTATGTATGCAGATTATTAAAAATGGCTAATCTTAAAATCATTGCACATACAGTACAGTCAACAGCGGGGAGAGTCTCAGCTTTTGTGTGTTGGTATAACAACATTATAGTTCATGGAGTTGAGGTCCTGCCCTTATTTCTACTCCATTATTGCGCTGTTGTATACAGAAGATGAAACCTGTTTCTCCATTACATCCTGCAACACTTGAGTAATTCTTCAGAAATAAAAGATGAATCTTGGTTTCACTTTTCTATTTCCTGACTCAGCATTTGAATACCATTAGAGTGACAATACCTTTAAAAAAAAAAAAGTCTGCAGAAATTCCCCAGCTACAGATATAGGATCTGAAATACGAGTCATAACGCCAATGATTCAAAACTCTTAGCAACTCACAACGGCCCTATCACATTCATATCACATTCTTATGAAACATGACCAAACAGAAGTTTCCTTTTACTCCTGCCTGAAGCAAAAGTAGACATCTAAAATGCAGGGCTTCATAGCTTCATAATCATGAATTCCTAGAATTATTGAAGTTGAAAAAGACCTCTAAGATCAGAGGCCAACAGTTAACCTGTACAACAAATGTGTTCACTACTAAACCACATTCCAAACTGCACCGTCACACACATTTTGAACAATTCCATGGTAGTGATTCTACCACCTTCCTAGGCAGCCTATTTCTATGTCTGACCACCCTTCTAGTGAAGGACTTTTTTCAAATATCTAATCTAAACCTCTGCAACTTGAGTCTGTTTTCTCTTGTTCTGTCACTTATTATCTTGGAGATGTGCCCACCTGGCTACAACTTCTTTCCAGGGGCTTGCAATGAGAGGTGAGCCTCCTTTACTCCAGGATAAACACCATCAGCTCAGATGTGTGCTCCAGACTTCCCAGTCTGGGGTGATACAGACCTACCAAAGATACAGACGTGCTAAAAAAATTAGAACAGGCCACACATCCTTTTGAACAAGTATTGATTACTTGACTCTGGGAGGATTACCTGATGTATTGATACTGTTTGCTTTGGAACCAGCAAAGGTGGAAATCATCTTGCATTAATATGGAAAATTGGAGCCAGTGATCCACTTCCCTAACACCATCAACCACCACAGGCTGAGCTGAACAGTGACTTTACCCAGCCTGCAAAAACAACTATAATCACCAATACAGCAGGGTCTTAATGACAGAATATACATGGACAGAATAAATCCATGTAATGAAGAAGAAGAAGAAGCCCTCAGCTGATACAAGGGAAGAAAGGAGTGGATCTGTATTTCTTAATATTATTCACTATATTTTTGAAGGACAGTTTCATCTGATGACAGAATTAGGGCGGGTGAGTGGGACTGAATTTTTAGAAATTAATTTTGTTTAGTTAGGGAAGCATTTTCTACCCAACTCTGGAATATAAGGTTAATATTGTAGGTGATTATAACTGCCTCATACCTCTCATGAGCTGAAATTAATATGAAAACCTGATATTCACTTATTTGAATTTCCACCAGTGCAGCCTTGTCTATCAAAAAATGAGCAGGTACTTTTTATATTTAAAATTATTTTGGTAAATCCACAAGAAGAATTTTTTTAATATTTTTTTAACATTTTCTGAAACAGTAGGGACAGTGTGGGATTTATGTCTCTCACACTCAGCATCATAAATTCAATCTGCCATCAGTTAATCTAAATGAATTGTGCAGTCTATAAATACTGAAAGAAGAATCCGTTCCTGTTGTGCAATATCTCAAATCACAAGTGGTTCATTACAGTAAAGGCAAATGATAACCCTTTTCTGTACCACACACAAATCCAGAAAGGGCTGTACAAGCTCAACATATAAGATGTGAAGATTGCACAAGGTTTATGCATTTGCCCAGTGCTGAAAGCAACTACGTCAAATAAAACTGCAGCTTGCAATCCATTTGAAATGTTATTCAGTTAAGCTCTATTTATTGCCATCAAAAATAGCACACAAAGGGACAGACAAAACAGTCCCGTTTCACAAAGCACAACCGGGATCAGCTGACTGGAACTCACACTTATGTTCATTGAAGGGCCGTATCCTCATTTTGTGCTCCTTGTTCCTATTTAGAGTTAATGGTAAATGTCTTTTCCTTATCAACTGTCAAATTGTCAGAACACACTTTGTATGTTCGAGGTTGGAGGATTCAGGGGGTGTCAGAAGAAGGGGGAGGACCATCTGCTTTGTTGACAGAAGTTTACTCCCAATATTTTATACTGAGTAATTATTCAAGGTCCCTTGTATTTTGTGTCTCCCAGAGAGGAGGTATTAAAAATGCCCACTATTAAATGCTTTTCACATAGAAAGCAGGATTTTATCACCCTGTAACTGCAGGATCAGTGGTTTTACACTCTTTAGCCTCTGCAATAATGTGTGCCTGGTTCCCCCATGCAGGCCGTGCTGTGGTTAGTGTTGATTCAGTAAACAACATTTTGTTTCATCTCCACGGATATTAGGTCTATAGAGGACAGATTGCATTTGCTGATAGTGCCTCATGGTCTTAAAGCACACTTGACTAATTCTAGCTATCATTTGTTTTTTGTTGTATTTTAAACAAGGGCAGAATTTTTTAAAGAGAGATAAAGTAGGAGAAAGAAGAGCAAGGAAGAGATGGAAATTGAAGCAAAACCATGAGAACTTTTCAATGGCATTAAAAAATAAAATGAGGGGAAAAACCTGCCCCAAATCTTTTTTTGAGTGATTGCATAAGGTCAACATTTAAAGGGAGAAAAAGAAACAAAAACACTCAGGTGGATATCTGAAGCATAAATGGTTTTTATTTCTATTAACAGAAAGTGCAAGGTTTTTTTATTTCCTATTTTTCACTCTTTATATTTCGATGTCATGCTCATCACTTATGAGGCACCTAAATGTATTGTTCTCCCTCATCTGGACTAGCACATGGTGTATGAAATATCATTGCATCTTTTGATTGACTAACCTTGTTAAGAAGTTTACATAAAAGATACAGGTGATAAACAAATTGGCCTGAAATTACACAGCTGCCAGTGAGAACAAAGGACTGGCCTCAGAAAGAAGGTAGTGACTGCAGGGATCCCTTTCAGGGTTCTGTTCCTGTTTTCTTTAATAATTCCATGCAGGAGGGATCTCAATGGAAAAACAAACAAACAAGCAAACAAACAAAACAAAACAAAACAAAACAAAACAAAACAAAACAAAAAACAACCCCCCCCAAAAAAAAACCCACAAAAAAACCCCAAAACAAACAAAAAAAACCCCCACCTAACTTATGTCATTTTCTGATCCTAATCTTGTTGCCTACCCAAGTGTAACAATGTCTGAGGGAGATGGAATATCGGTCTCTACCTGGTGCTGACATGGAAGGCAGGGAGTGGCAGAAGAGAAAAAGTCATGAGCGTGTTTTGATCACCAAAGAGACTATCCCGAAGTTCCTTAGCCTATATCAGTTCTGGAAGAACACAATGAGATTGTGTCTTTGTGGTAGCATCAGCATTTCCTGCTCTGAAAAATTAAGCACTTCTGATAAATTTTGTATTGAAAGATTAGTTTAAGTTAGCTCATTTCTGAATAAACAGCTGACAGAAGTAGATCTTCCATCCTCCTGCCCCCTATTTGCTTGCTGAAGAATTATTTAGGGAGGAATGTTTGCACCCAGTATCAAGACTGAGAGTTCAGCCTTTGAGTAGAGGACTTAATACTGTTACTGATTTGACCCTTTTTCACTCTTGAGATGTGCGCTATGCACATTTGCCCTGTTCTAGATCTGTCTGCCCCAGACTGGGATTCATAAGCCATTACTCAGAAACTTCATCATTTCACCATAGCTTGAAGCTTGCTAGGGTCTTCTGAGAAATTATCCACTAAAGTCACATTCCTGTTGCTTCCTAATCAGTTTTTTTTTTATGTTGTTACTGATGTTCTGGTGTTTTTGTTTCATGAAGCTTTTTTAGGCTCTTTGAGAAAACTCTAGTCAGCTTACAAGCATTGAAGATTCAATTTTTGGGGGCCATGTCCTCATTTGTAAAATTATATTTTCACCACTTTCCTTGGTTTTCAGGTTTTTTTAGTGACAGTGGATGTTTCATCCTTGTAGAAAGTTACTAGAAAGCTCTGATTCCTGAGGTTGCACCATTGTCTTTCTTCAAGCTGCATCTGTCTGAGTAGAGGATCGTAGAACCACGGAATGTTAAGAGTGGGAAGGGATATTACAATATCATCTAGTCCCAAGCCCCATGCCATGGGCAGGGACAGTTCCTGCTGGACCACGTTCCTCAAGGCCTTATCCAGCTTGGCCTTGAACACTTGCAGAATGAGGACATCCACTGCCTCCTTGGGCAATCTGTTCCAGTGTCTCACCCCATCCACAGTAAAGAGTTTTTTCCTGGTATGTAGCTTCAATATTCCCTTTCTGTTTGTACTCATTCCCTCTTGTCCTCCATAGTATAGATGCAGAGTCCCTCTCTAGATTCCCTGTATCCTCTTCAGATACTGGAAGGTTTTCATATGAGTTTTCCACTCAACCTTCTTTTCTCCAGGATGGAAAGCCTGAACTTGCTCAGTCTGTCTTTCACAGGCAACATGTTCCTGTCCTCTTATCAATGTTGTGGCCTTTTCTGGACTTACCCTAGCAGTTTCATGTCCTTATCTTGAGAGTTCCAGAACTGCAGTCAGTTCTTCTGATGAGGTCTCACAGGAGCAAAGTAGATGAGGAGAGTCCCCTCCCTCAACTGCTGCCCATGCTCCTTTGGATGCAGACCAGGATACTTTCAGTTTTCTGGGCCGTGTGTGCTCACTTCCAGCTCAAGATGTTTTTCGTCTGCCACCACCTACCAATTTTATATCTGCAGGGCTGCTGTCAATCATTTCTCCACCCAACCTGTACATGTGTCTGGGATTGCTGCAATCCATGTCTAGATCCTTGCACTTTTCTGTATTGAATTCTGTGACGTTTACATGGTCTCCCATGTCCAGCCAAGACATCTTATAAAGGTCATTCTGGTTGTCAGTAAGCTTGCTGAGGTGCCCTTGGTCCCAGTGTCCCTGTCACCAACAAAGATGTAGAACAGTGTCAGCCCTGGCACTGACCCTTAAGGGACACCACTCATCACTGTTCTCCACATGGACAATGAGCCGTTGACCACAACTCTTTGCGTGGTTAACTCAGATTATCTAAGTTAATTATTATCCAGTATTCTAGCTCAGAGGAAGATTTTTACCTCTTTTGACAACAGATGGCTGTCCATTCAAACTTATTCAGTGATACACACTCCCATAAAAACCCACCAGAATACACATACCCTTTCTGCACACATTATCTGCACTGTCATAAGAAAGAAAGAAAATAAACAAAAAGATGGAATGGAAACATTAGAAACATTGAATACCACAAATGAGATGCCTTTCCTATCCAAGTTACCCAAGCTCATTTTTAACCCTGAATAATCTTTGCTGGAAGTAATGTCTCTCAGTACACCTGTCTTTCTATCTATTTACATAAATATATACATAAAGCCAGTCGCACTCACAAGCTTCCCATGACAGTAGTCTGCTATATTTTTCCACACAACCTCACACTCTCCCCTCCCCTCTTTACCCCTAGCAAGTAACTCCTGCTGGGGAGATGCGCCAGCCAACTCCCTTGATGTGTCCTGCCCCAGAGATGGCAGCCAGATGGCCTGACATCTGCAGCAAGAAGAGCTGGCAGGTCGCCCTGAAATCTCCCACTCAAGGGAGCTGTTGTTATGTACTGAAGTCCTTATCTCTGGAAAGACTTCTTTGAATATAATATATAATACATGATAAAATGAAATAAATCCAGAAGAAAAGGAAAGCAAATAGCATTTTGAGACTACTTACCACAGCCTCAGAAGCAGCTTTCTCCCATGGGCAATATTTGTGGTGGAAGCTCACCAAGTCTGTCATCATTCAGTACTTAAACACAATATGTGCCATAACACACACCATGAATTGCAATTTTTGTTAACACACATTAGAGGAGGCCATGGTGTGTACAAATGGTAGAACAGAAGTGGATCAACCCAAAGAGGAGCAACTAAAACTTACGTATGTTGTGTCACTTCTCGCTATCACGATTTAAGTACTTTGCACTGCTTCCAGAGTATTCATTTTGGGAACTGTATGGGAATTCAAATCCCATTCAAACAGAGGCTGGTTTGCATACCATTACTTAGGAGGTGGTTAAGTAGAGAGACAGAGAGGTTGACAGAGGTCTAAGAGGGTAAAAAATAGACGAAAATAATGTTAGTAATATAAAACACCTCTATAAATAGTACTTTTTCCTAAAGCTATGTAGAATAATCTTAACTATGAAGAATGTGGTAGCTTCAAACACCACCTGTGCAGGATTCAAAGTGCAATATCCCTAGGGGACAGATGGAATCACTCTGGCTCGCTTAGAACCATCTCCATTGTTATCTCCATAGAGTCTTTGGGTGTTCATTCTTATATATAAAGCAAGCTCTGAGACGACTTCCTTGCTGGAAAATTAAAGAAAGAGAAAGAAAACTTGTCATTTTAAAGTAATCTAAGTTCAAAGAACAGTTAGAGAATTTGAACAATAAAATAACAAGAAAAAAAATGCAGAAAGTATAGAAAAAAAGCAATCAGCATATTTCAGTATCAGTATGAATTTTCTGCATATCATTCCATTTTGAAGAGCTCTACATGTATGTATAAACATACAAGGCTCAAATCTGAGCTCTGAAGAACCTCTTTATGTCAGATGCAAATCAAAATGCTATCTGTGCACTCATTCTCAACCTAGAATTCTCCATAGGTGAAAACCAAGTTTATGTTAATTTTGTTGCAAGAGAGCAAGATGTCTTTTTGCTAGATTCAGAGTTAAAAAGCAAGCAGTATCTGGTGGAAAAAAAATGAAACCCAAACAAACAACAACAAAAAAAACCACTACCAACATAAATCACTCAAACCAATGCACAGGTCAAATATGTTACATGCATATTTGTCACCTTTTGTTGTCCAAAGCAATATCTACAAACTCGTTAGGGTTTTCCCATATAGACAGGCACATAATAGACTCCAGCTATTTTATACAGCTACTGGTAACATCTCTTGCCCAGAAGGCAGTGACAGACAGAGAGAAAGAGCAAAGAAATAACTTTCACAGTTTTTGTGTTTTCCCAGCTATCAATCAAATTCCCTCTGACATTGCTTCATTTATGGATTATTGCAAAAACACTGAAACAATGTGCGATGATAATGTTGTAAAGCTACAGAAATGAAATTGGTAGGAGTAACCCATTTCTCACTGTGTTCCCGAACACCTCTCCACTCTGAATCCCCAGCATTGTTTAAGCTTCAGTTCTATATAAGAAAGCTAATCAAATGACACTCAGGAAAATTGACTTGGGTTTTCAATCTAGTTTCAGATCTCTGTTGTACTTATTTCAAATGGCATTTGTTATTCTCTGCATATCCTTAGGAACATGCCCTGTCAAGAAATGCCATACAACTTCAAACCATGTTTTTTCCCACCTCTATAACTTTTTATGTATTCCCTTTTTACATTTTATTACAGCATAACATCTAAAAATGAAATAAAGATTATAGGCAACGCTTCAGGACTTGTAGTTCTACGGCTTGCCCTGAATATCAAATATTGTTGATAGGAACTTGCTGCTCCACCACTATAAATTGCCCAAATCTCCCCACTGACCATCACTGTAATTATTTCTGTTTGGAAATGAAAGATCTGATCAGCAGACTGATTTTTCTTTTCTTTATATTTCCCACTCCATTTCTTGTCTTTCCCCCATTCACATGGACTGTGAATTTTGTGTTGATAGTGGATTTAAAGATTAAATCTGTATTTATTTACCCATAGTTATCTCTAAAAGTAAAAGAAAACAACAGATTGGAGGGGGGAAAAACGTAAAAAACAGTATGAAGGAGGGAGGCAAGAAAGCATCGAGTGAGAAAATGCACAGAACAGCCATCCCAGCCACTAATTTAACAGGGATTTTTTTTCCGCAAAGTGCAAAAACTGAAATAAACCAGAGGTAGTTACTCCCTTTGCATCCAACACCTAGGGGTATTGGTAGGATAGGAAATTTAAAACACACTCCCTATAACCCTTTATTACCCAAATGTGTCAGAATTAGAACAATATGTCAAATTTAGTGCCTACAAAAGCCATGTTTGAGGAAAATCTTACAATTGAAATCCAAACAAATCAGAAAAGAAAAGTCAAGACATCAGTAAAGAATAATCAGTGTCAAAGCATGAATTAGAGTTTCAGGCCAAAAGTACATAAAAGGGGAAGATTCAGGGGGTTTTGTGTAGGAGCTGGGTTCAACTCCAAGGTCAACAACAGAGCTGCAATAAATGGGAGTAATTTCTTTGTGTCAAAGAAAAATGTCAGGGAGAAAAACTAGAGTTTGTTATTGTTTTATTTTCCTTTAGACTTTGGACTGAGATTCAACTGTTGTGCAGCTTCCATTTCCAAGACTGCTATTGATTTTCCAGGAGACAGAAAAGTGCTGTTTTCCACCGGGACCTGGCTTTTCTCCTGAGCAGAGGGGAAGAATAATGGTCCTTTTGTCCTCATTTCTTTACATAACACTTACCCTAACCAGTGTGGTGTGGTGCAGTGAGTAGATTTGCATCACTGGGAAATTATACAAGTGAAAAGAATGTTGTGGTACTATCCAGAAATGAAATTTAGAGACTTAACAAAAATGTGGGGATAAGAGAACATTCTGCTAGTCTGCTAACTAGATTTACTAAAAAGCCATTACTAAAGCACCATACTGACGGGTCTAACCTGCTCCTGAGTGTAGAATTTGTTCCTTCTCTGGGAGATCTTCACAGGGGTTTCTGTTTCTCTGCATTTTTTGAAGGTGGCTCAGAGCGGAGAATAATCTTAACAAGTACACCAAGGGGTTGCAAAATAATTTTTTTTTTTTTTTATTATTTANNNNTATCTATGTTTGCAATGTTTGCTTTCTTCCATTTTTCTGGTACATTTATTTCCAGATTTTCAGAGAAAATCACCAAGACTAGTTCAAAGTTCTTCAAGGATGCTGATGTGATATTCAACCAACACAAAAGCAGGACACATACTGGTATACAAATAAGTACATGCCAGTTGTTTAAATGGCGTATTAGGATAACTAAACTTTGTGAATTTTTAAGCTAATTAATTTTAAAAAGTGGTACATTCTTATATGAATGTAAATAATGCCTTGTAACTTTCACTACTTTAGACTTCCTGTCCACCATCCAGCAACATAAATTTTGTTATT
>VYXD01009093.1:71412-93414 GCA_013397195.1 Hylia prasina | reverse complement strand
ACACACAAACACACTCACACAAAGATATTTAATGTCACTGAAACAAAGCCCCACTTCTTTGCTGCATTAATTGCTAAGTAGAAGAGAATTAAAAAAATCAAACAAAATATTAGAACAGGTGGATAATCAATTTCTTTAGGTTATAATATATGAAAAATTNGCTAATTAATTTTAAAAAGTGGTACATTCTTATATGAATGTAAATAATGCCTTGTAACTTTCACTACTTTAGACTTCCTGTCCACCATCCAGCAACATAAATTTTGTTATTTGCCTAAAGGAAGTTGCATCTAATAGCAAATTAGTTACAAAACAATTTTTAAAAATATTAATAGAGTTTAATAGAAAAAATGCTCTGTGGCAGGATAAAAATGATCATTTTGGGGGGCTTTTTTTACTTTTTTTTAAAATTTGTATCTTTTTAGTCTGCCTTTTTAATCTCACGCTGTTACCTTTATAGACCTTATAGAGTGCAGTTTTATGGTCAACACATGCCAAGGCAGGATCATTGCAGCTGAACCATATCAACCTGTTGATCTGAGGGAAGAGAAATCAGTTTCTCTCAGGGGCTAGTTTGGATCGGCTCAAAAGGCTTCATGTGGAAAACACAATTGAAGTTGCAAAAAATGAAGGAATGTTTGTCATATTTTCATCAATACCACAAACAGAGATTGGCCTGAGCTGGCTCTGAAATTTCCTCTCAGTTCCATTTTCTTCCTTTCTGTATTTAAGATCAGTAAAGGCATATTGGTGTAGCAAATCTTATCCCTTACTACAGTTTCTAGTCTTCCTTCATATTAGGATAACTTCTTATTCTTCTATTGTTTATTTAAAGAAATAAGGTTCTCTATTACTTTCCTTTCATAACATATTGTTGTTTAATGCTCTGAATTTATTGAAATATTTCTTTCTGAAGCCTTATTTATGAATTCTTTTATTTTCTCTTTTTCCTTCTTAACAATCATGAGCTTTATCTTTTTGTGGTGCCATTTGTCTTCTAGATTGCTAATCGGTTCCTCATTTTGGATGAGATGATTCAATTAAGAGCCTCTGCATAGAAATGAATTATTCTCAGCACGTCTGTGGGATGGTGGAAGTTTCATTCCACCAGGAAAGGCTGTTTGTTACGAGTGTACATGAATGTCTATTATGAAAGGCAGTTGAGGCTGAGGTTTATATCTCCCTGAAAATGTTTTTAATTTTGCTGTGTATGACTCAACTAACCCACCAAGGCTTCTTTCATACTCAGGGGTGAGAAACAGGCACTTTCAGATGAAAACCCTGTTCAGGTACAGTTCCTGTACTTGTATCCAAAGTACCTGTTTCTTTATTGGATTCTGAAGAGGTTGAGGTTATCTGAATAACTCAGATGTCTAACTTTTGGAAATCTACAGTTAATGAAGTAAATTGTCTTACCAATGAATTGAAACATTTCAAAACTGTAGTGAAATCAGATCCGAATTTGAAAGCTCATTTTTAATCTCTTACAGGCTATGGACTTCAATCCATCATTAAATTTAAGAAACTGTATAAATATTCTTTTTAATCCTACTGCAAGAAAAATTTGGAATTAATATAAAGAAGCTGGATATGAAACAAATCACCTTGTTTCCTTAGTAACTTCTTGGAAGTGTATTCTTTCAGATCAGCTATACCATGAAACTGCATTCCCTTGAACCCTCTATATCATGATACTGAAATTATATCTGCCTGATTAATTTTGCACTTAGTTTAATTTAAAAACTGCAGTTACCAGTTTTTGTTTGGTTGGTTGGGGTTTTTTTTGCACTGTCAGGGTTTTTTGTTTGTTTGTTTGTTTGTTTGTTTTCTTTTTTTATCTTCCTCTCTTTCTTGCTCTCTAAAGTTGGACAAGTAAAACTTAAGTTTCTTTTTCTCTACCTCTCTTGTTGTGACAGGGTTATGCCCAATTAGTAGAACATGTATTCACTTTGCCCTCCAACTTTATTCTTAGAAGGCCAATATAATTTTGTTTGTGTTCTGCTTTCAGGATAGCTGGAAGACACAAAGCCATTTCTATCATGTGTAGGGACTTAAGGATAGACTCATCTTACTTAGGACACTCCAGACGTCAGCAGGGTAAAGTCAAATTACAGCAGTTCATACTTACTGAGAACCCACATGATAGTCTATTCATTGAGAAATGAGCTGTGATTTAGGAAAATTCTTGATAACAACATAATAAAGGGGGTTTCTCATGGGTAGCTGCAGAATTGTGCATATTAAAACAGTTGGCACTGGACATATGGAATTAAAAGATGTCATATTAAAATTAGGACTTCTGAATCCATCTTATCAAATCTGGGTTACTTCCAACAATACAGGGAATTTCTGCTTCTGAGTTTACCTATCTGCAGCCTAGGCATAATGTTTTGTGTCTTGGCTCTTTCAAGGCTTAATGAATGAATACATGTTTTACAGCTAGTTGAGAACCTCAGATAAAAGGGTCCATAGAAGTGCAAAGCATTATTATGTTGCAGGAAGCCTGGTTTTCTTTAACATGAAAAAAAAAAAAACTTTGTGTAGACTTAATTGGGTTTTTTTAAATTTATAAAGAGGATTAAGAAAACTGAGCCTATCTAAGTCTCCCTACTGGTAAATAAAAAGAAAAATAAATAAAGACTAGAAGCAAAGAGACGATTTATAATAAAATAAATAAATATATCCAAAGGGTAATACACAAGTAGCTGTTTAGAAAATAAAGGGCCAGATTTTCTGAGCTATGAAGTGATACATTAATAGAAATAAAATTGAAGAAAAAAATAGACAAGGTTATGGAAAGGAAATTTTGGAAAGAATCACATTTTAATCAGTTATTCTAACTCAGTTTCATGATTTCCACAGATAAAGGAGAGTTTAAGAAAATCAGTGAAGATAGATCCACTCTTTCTATAGTCTTTCTATAGTGTTAGTTATTTAATACTTTACATAGACATTAATGAATCATTCTGGGTTACTCAAATAAAATAGTAGGCCTTTTATTTTGAGTTAGTTGGAGAACACTATAATGGTAGCAAGCACCAGAAGATTAAAACCAAATCCTTTACAGATGGAAATCAGCAAAGCTCCATCTAGACTCGCTCCATTGTTACAGCTGTGCCAATTGATGGCAGCTGAAACCTGGTCTTCAAATATCACTGTAACTTTGTTCATGACTTTAGGGTGGACAAAAGGATAAGCTTTCTTATGGGTTTTCAAGGACTTGGTGCCAATTTGTTAATACTCCTCTTGCTACACTTTCTCATCATGTTTTGTGTTTTCCTGTAACCAGCCAAAACCTGTGATAACCCGTGGCATACTGAAAGAAAGAAGCCATAATGAACTGGTGTGTTACGAACCTTAAAATAAAGTTTTTCAGATTATATTCTATGTTCCATTTGAGGCATTTAGATTTTATATTTTTAAGTCTTGGGGGGTTTAAAATTGGTGGAAAATTGAAAAGTTATTTTTGTGATTTTTTTAAAAGTCAGAGCTAATTTATTCTCATTTGTTCAAAGTCAGATACATTTTTAGCCTAGCTTCCGGAGAACAGGGAGTATATATCACCTTTTTGATGTGTGCCTGTACACTTATATATATATATATATATATATCTTTCTGGACTTTGCATCCAAATCTAAGAAAAATTTGAAGAATAATGTGATATTAATTTATTCCCAAAACCATGAAAATGCATGGCTGTTTAAAGACAAGAAAAATATTTTTTGCGTAGAAAATTTAACACAATTTTACATCCTCACCAAATACATTCCTGCATTAACTATCAGAGAATCCACACATTTTCACTGGCTTTGCATCACTCAGTCATTTTTACTGTTTTTCCAAACCTGAAGAATTTTTCTCACACAAAAAGCAAAACATGACCATCTGATAGAAACAAATGATGCTTAGTAAAGGCAGTTACCTTGATTTCTCATATAGTTTTTCAGGTTTCCTTTTAGGAAAGGAGACCTTCCTCTTTGTTCTTAAGAGGTTCCATTGCAATTCTGAGAATAACAATATTTAGTCACAGATTTTTGTTTTCTTCAGCCTTTCATCAAGTGAGTGATACTATTTATCTTACAGACTAACATTTTCTAGGTCAGTGGTGTCATTTCAATAGCCATGTGGTGTTTATCTTTGAATGTTATCAACTGTCAAGTAGAAGCAGCAAGGATATTTCTCTGCACATCATCATTCTTATTCCAGAATCAGATAGATAATTAGAACAAAAGTTTGACTTTTAGTGGTAGAAGGCACACAAGAGAGTGCCTATGATGGCCAAGAGTAGAAACATATTTTGTTGGAGAAGGAAATTGAAGTAGCTTCCTTTGTTTAACTCTGAGGAAGTTGTTCTCAGCAGTCCATGACAGACAGCTAAAAAGAAGTGTTCTATCAATTGGCTTCAAGAGTGTGAGTGAGTGTTCAATCTTGCTGTGCAAAACTTTATATGATTGGCAATCTGAAAATACTGGAAAACAGCTATCTAGCAGATAAAAGCTGAATGGTCCAAACATGTCAGTTAAACATTGAGGACAGCTCCTTATTCCAAAGGATAGTATGTTCTCCCGGAAGGGCCACAGACAAACAGATATCTTTGGGAATAGAAGGATTCAAGAATTTAATTCTCAAAAGAGAAGCTTTCAGGGTCATAAAATCTATAACTGCCTATGACTGAGGAAAATAATTTAGAGCAATATAGTCCACTCCAGAGTTTCTTCTTTTAAGGACTGTTTTTGAGGGCTGTGTAGGCACTCCACTTCCTTTGAGTTCACTGAGAGTTACTAGGAGGATATTTCAATAGCTTTAGGCCCATGGATTAATGGATTAACTTTCAAGATGTTTCATGAATATAGCCACTTTTTGATTAGGTAAACCAGAGATGAAGTGTCCCACATATTCAACATACCCAATTGTATATTAGGAAATGTTCTCCTTCCTCTTTTTGTTCTGTTGGGAAGAATGGGTAAAGATACAAAAAAAAAAAATATGATGGCTTAATTTGTCTTTTCGTCTCTCTTCCCTATTCTCCTTGTGTACATTTTACTTAGTACACATTAAAGAGGCAAATAGGAGGATAGAGGCATGTATCTCTGATAGGATGAAAATGGTTTGTGAGCTCATGGTCACTCTTTGTTTATATTCTATTAACAATTTTCTTTATATCCCAATTACAGATTGTGTAAAGCAAATTCTTACATGCACATAAATTAGAGAATTATCATCTCTGTGAAACGGTTTTAAGCTTTGTCCATCGTTTGCATGTGTTGGGAGGATCATGATGCTGAATTTAATAATTGGCTCAGTGCATTTAGTTATTAAATGTAACAGCCTTGGAATTGAAGGTAAGGATATGCCAGACAATGGCAGACAGAAGCCAAATAGCTGGAGTGGAGAAGAACAGCTCTGATTTCTTTTATAGGCATCCTACATTAAAGAATCCTCAATTGTTGCCTGCGGAGCTTAAAAGTTTGATATTCTTTTTTTCTCCATATAGGAAATCATGGTGATTGCAAATCCTAAAGCACTAAAGTTATTTAGAATAGAAGCTGTAAATATATACAGTAGAAAATAGACATTTTCCTTGGTTTGTAGCTCTAAAGGATTAAAGCAGGATTAAAAAGAGAAGAAAATAGATTTCAAAGCTGTTATGTTTTCTGCTAGTAAGTGTCACAATTATTTTATTTTTTTTCTGGAGAACAGAGTAGGGGAAACGCAAAACAAAGGAAGAAATAACCACAGACAGTAAAACGTGAAATAACAAAATAATAACAATAATATTAACAATAAGGACATACATACATACATATTTGCATACATGTACATGTACTTTTATACAATTAAATCTTACATTTGCACAGAATTTTATTTCTAAAGGAACTCTAAATGTCTAATTAAATCATATACTGGCATTCACAGTAGAACCAACTAATATTTGCAATATTACTTTTTCAGTTTAATGTAAATAGTATTCCAAAGTAAATAGAGCTGAAAACAGATTACTAAAGGTACTCTCAACGTGTAGTGGTAAATTCTTAGGAACTGCAAATGATCTATGTTGCTTCTTCTCTAATTTCCCAAACATAAAACAATGCTGAAAACATAAAAAATACCCAGTTTTACAAAACAGCCCTTAAATAATATGCTATATTTGCTTGCGGAATATAATTTTTACTCACCCTAAGGCTGTTTTACCTTCCCTTAGGGATGGTCAGGGCTGAGAATGAAGCAAGAACAAAGGTACCTAGAGGTACATTAACATCTCTACATTTCGCTTTCTGTAGTTAGGGAGTACAGACCCAAAACTCACTATATATAACAGGATCTGTTTACTAACAGGAAGAGAATAATGGGAACTGGGGCCTTTCAACTCAATTGAAACTGATAGGGCTTGAGGATGTGCATCCTGTGGATGGTGCTGAGCACTCAGCCAGACAACCTGAAGTTCCTCTGTTTCCTGGCTGAGAAATCCACTAGTTATGTTTTCAATATGGGGTTTTTGTTTTTTGGTTGTTCTTCTGTGGTTTTGATTTTTTTTTTTGTGTGTGGTTTTTTTTTTGTGGGGTTTTTTGGTTGTTTTGTTTTGTTTTGGTGGTGGTGGTGTCAACTGACTGTATGGAGTGAAGTGTGCCTGCTGTTGAGCACTAATGACATTGTGTATGTGGCTATGGCCTTTGGCATCAGGATTATCTTGTATGCCCAAACGGAGGGGTGTAGCTGAGGGCTGACTCACTGTCTGAACAAGGGCGTCAGTGGGGAGGAGAGTGAACAGAATGGATATCCTGATTCTGCATTTTTTCCATGGCTTCATCACTCTCCTCTCTACAAAGGATTGCTGGCAACCTTCCCTGAGGGGAGCAAGAAAGAAATTAAGAGTGAATTTCATCAGAGTACCAACAGTACCCTTGTTGGATGAAGAACAGAGATGATTTTTTTAAAATTTATTTTGACATTTGTCACTTATGAGGAAATTTGGGGGAACATGTAGATGAAAAACACATTTTAGTAGTATTTTTGTAATTTATAAATAGGAAAAGTGGAGCAGCTCAAAAGTTCATGACTCAAAAGGATGGGGATCTGCTAATTCTATGTTATCCTCTGTCACCTCCCCCCAATGAAAAAGCATTCCCAGATTTCCTAGCTTGATCAAAGCCTCCACCAAAAGATTTTCACTTCAGGGTCTCTGTACCCACAAGATTATTTGGCAGAGCAGGGAGTGTTTCTGTTCCATGTGGGTCAGCAGTGGGCACATACCATATCATTCAGTGATATGAAATCTTTGGGGGCAATTGTGCCTTAAACAAATGACATGAAAAGAAATATCTGTTCAACTCCATTGTTATTGAAAACTGGCCGAACAAGGCTCAGAAGAAAAGGAGAAAGTAACTTATGCATCCTTATCAGATGCAGAAAGACAGTATTGACCATTCAGCAAGATTTCCACCTATAAATAAGAAAATATTCTGCAGCTAACTTTTGTGAGAAGGCAGGAGAATATTTGTGTTTGACAATTCTTTAGGTGTGAAGTAAGTAAATTTCATATTTTTATAACTGCCTCAGAAATATTTCTGAGAACGTGCCCATATTTATACAACAGGTAATGACTGATTCTTCTCATTGCACCACAGCTTATTCAGAAGAAAAAGGTAGCCTTTAGAGCTAGAAAGATTGAATTCTGTGGATTTTTTCTCTCAAGGCCATGATCAGACTTCAAGCAAGATCCCCTTTCCTCATTCCCCATGCTTACCCCAGGCATTGGGGTCTTTTACACTGGGAAATGTGACAAAAGCCATTATATATCTGATGTGCTGACTTTACTTACTTTCTGAAACCCCGTTTTGTGCATAGCAGGGAGGATATTCCACAGTGGCCAGTTCCATGGGCTATAAGGCTGCTTTTCGCTGCCGCAGCACTGTAAAAGAGCCATGGCATAGCTGAGAATTGTGCCTTACAACTGCCTGTGCCACTGGGATGCATCCCTTTGGAGGGATTAAAATGCCTAAAATGAGGGATGTAATGTAACGTGGAGAGCACATGGAAAGACAAGAAATATAAAAAATAGAAAGGGAAGGAAGTGATTTTGAAGAGGACTAATAAAGTATATGTCACCCTGCTGATTGCTTTTTCTTTTCTTCTTTTTTTTAGCTCAAAATGTTTCCTACTCTCTAGTGTCTTACTTGCCAGCAAATGAATTGCATTGAAAATCTCTGTTAGTATCCTATTAAAAAGGTGAAGTTTTAAAGGCATTTTGTCCCACTATAAATTTGATGTGATGAAATATAAAAGTAAATATTTTTGCCAGTCTAGTCTGCCCTTTACAGTCCCGCTTTCCTCTAGAGAAACAAAATCTGCCGGTTCTGGATTACATCCATTTGCAATTGCCAACAGATTCTCTCTGATGAATCTTCAAGCAGTTGAGTCAGGTTGGACAGGCAAAATGTCCATCTGTACCATCCCTGATGGATGTAACAAAGCTTGGAATGCATTCACAGTACCAGAGCAGCAATCGAGGGAGCAGAGAACTAGTAGAAATTCTGATCTTTATTTTATGTTATATATTTTTCAGTCTTACTCTATTTTAATTTAATTTATCTTTTAATATGGATTGAATTATTTTCTGCATTTCTCTTCATGGGAAATAGTGATGTACTTTTCCAAAGCCCAGCAGAGAGGACGCTTAGGGGAATTTTTTTTCAAAGCAAGGGAAAGTGTGGGATTTAATCGATCAGCTTCTGTTGATGTTTCTGAGAGTCATGCAGCTAAAACTCTGTATGCTGCTTTGAAAAGATACCCCTAAAATATCACAAATATGGTAGGCAGAAAGCTGCAGGAGATAACAATGGTACATCTCTGTCTAATTTTAGGAAGATTACCTTAATCATACCTAATGAGAGTGTATTTTGGGGGAAAATATTTCTATCAAATTAAGGCTTTCTATCTAAAATCTCCTATAGCAGTGCTACAGTTTTTTAAATTCAAAGTGTATATTTTATAGGAAGATTTTTACTTTCCTCCTGAAAGAATATATATTTTTACATATATATAAAAAATGCGTAAACTAAGTCAAATCAAAATTCTCAAACTCAATTGCTCAAAGCACTTTCCTTTGAAGAATACATATAAAGTACAAAGAAAGGCGTAGTCAGGGAATAACACTATGGTCTGAAATATTTCAGACTGAATTTGACCTTTGCTGTAGTTTCCTGCTCAGCACGACCTATAAGAGCTGTCCATGAGACCTCTATTTCTTCTCCATGGGAGATGGAGGAGCCACAGGGTTCCTGCATAGAACAGCAGAAGAGAGACAGCATACCAAGTCAAAGAGGAATAGGAAGTGATTCCATCTTTACTCAATCAATATGATAAACAAATCTGGAGCAAAATCATTATAGAGTTACACAGTGAACCGTTTGAATTAAACTGAATATTCTGAAAATAATGCTGTCTTAGCTTGGACTGGCATCCAGACAGAACCTTCTTTTGGTTGTAGGTCTTGGCCCTGATTTCAGATTGGTTGTCATCTTGCTACCTATAATGACTTCTTAGAATAAGCTAAGTTTGCTGTAAAAAGTATTGCAGGAAATTCCATTAGGGGCCACCTTATTGGCAGCTGACTGAAGAAGATTAGAGTTATTTTAATGAAACTACCTCATCAAAGATGATGATTTTTTTTTTTTTCCAGAAGTGTTCTCTAAGATGGAAGTAGAAAGAAGACAATGATAACAAAGCCACTGGTTCTGTATTACCCCAACATTCCCTTTCTCTTTGGACAAATGCAATCTTTGTCCCTTTTATAGCACTGTTTATTATAACTGATTCATATGTTGGATCTGAACAACCACTTCTTATCCAGACAATGATCCTGCTGAGTTCAAAGACTTCCAGTGATTCAACATAAGGTGTTTAGGGGTGTCTTTTCAAAGTTATGTATCGGTTTAGTCGCATAGTTCCTGCTAACATCAAGGGAAGTTGGCTGGTTAAATCCCCATGCAAACTTCCTTTGAAAAAATTACCCCTAAAGCATCCTGTCTGCTGAGGTTTGAAAGGGGACTTCAATCAATATATTTGTTAAATGAAATGCAAAGAAGATCCATTATTTGTACTCTGGATACTCTTGCTTAATAAAGGCTGTAATACAGTGATGGTTAAAACATAAGCGTTCTTATTCTGTTTGAATTATTCTTCAAATGTTTGTCTAAAATATTCATATCTTTCACTTTACAAAACTGGACAAAAAATTTCATTGGAAGAACCTCTGTCAGATGACTGATTTTAAAGCCTTTTCTGCACTCAGAATGCATAAATGTATGTTAGTAAGGGCAGGTGCATATTTTTATGGACATATAAAGTTTCTATCACTTCTAAGGATTTTGAACCATGGAATCAAAATTTCTTAATTGTTTAGTGGGAGCCATTCACCTAATTTCAGATATTTAGAGGTTTGTTGTATAATTTCAATTGCAATCTCAGACTTCTCAGTATTTAATGGTGATTAAAAAATTCACATTTTGATAAGGTAAGATAAGATAAGATATTACAATGAAGCCTTAATATAACATGGTGGCAAATTTTTATAGGCACTGACTTTGTAGTTAGAGGCCAAATGTAGTTTCACAGGTGACAGCAGTAAATTTCATCTATGGTTTAAGTAATCCTAAACTAGACACCTAGATGTACTGAGCTGTATCACACAGTAATCACTATTGGTCAGATTCCTGTTGATTAGAAAAGCAGCCTGGTCTGTTTTACACGTAGATACATTCCATTTAAACTGCTGAAGCCGGATAATATTTATTTTACTTCGTAATTTATTCTCTCAAAGTACTGCTCACTTGCCCTTTAAGTGTAACAGAAGCCCAGACTGGTTTGAATACTGAAGTTCCTATGCTGTTTAAACCTATGCCTTAGCCTACTGTCGAATATAAAACAGAAGCATCATCAAGTCTACTGATAAGAGAAGGAAGTTCTCTCCTGTCTCATTACTTAACACAGAGAGCAGAGAAATTCAAAAGTTAACCTGTATTCTTGAGTGAAAAAACTGCAACGCTTAAAGACAGATGATGAACATAAACGTGCATTTCTTGTCCTCTGAGCTTATTTTCTGCTATCAGGACATGGTTTTATTTCAAATTGGGGTGGGGGGGGGTGGGGGAGGGAGATAATAGAAATACAGCAATGATAGTTTCTGTAACATCATTAAAATCAGAAACAGAATCATATAATGGTTTGGGTTGGAAGTCACTTAGAGATCATGATGTTTCAACCTTTCTGCTGTGGTCAGGGAAACTTTCCACTGGATGATGCTCCCTCAAAACTCCACCCAACTGTCACTGTATTACACCACAAATGACACAGACTCCAAGATTTAAAAGGCTATAAAGTGACTATTTGTTTTGGGATATGTCTCCCTTATATACTATTTTACACAGACCAATTTGATTGGTGAAACAAAAGCAAACCTTTTCAATCACACTGGTCAAACCAGAGGGACATCAAGAAAAGTCCCTCCTGTCAGAAGGAATGAATAACATAGATATAATTACAAAAACATTCCTCATGTTTACCAAGCTTCCCTGGGAAAGAATTTCAGAAGAAACCAAACATCAGGCCTGGAACCAGGGCTACACCCCACCTGATTCGGAACAAATCCAGACTGGGATTTCTGGGAAATGTATTCCACTGCCTCACCACCCTCAAAGCAAATATTTTCTAATGGCATTTTTAAGTCAACATAAAAAAAAATCTGGCATCCCACACTATTTTTTTTTTCACATGTGAAACCTCATCAGATAATTTTCATCAGTTTCCCTTAACAATATGTCATAATCCTAAATTACTCTGCTAACTTCTCATGCTGTGGCCTTCCTGAATGATTCCTTTTAATGTGCATTAAAGTAACAATATTCTGGTGAAAATCACAGTGGTGTGACCAGTGTGAAAACTGGATCATAAGAAATTTAGTCAAGTCATGATGTTTGGACCACATTAGGTTATGGCACCTGAATAAAGTGAAATGCAATATTCAAGAGTCTTTCTGGGAATGGAAATGGGAAAGGCAAGAAGGAGAAGAAGGCAAGGAAAATCCCTACGTACTGTTTCCCCTAGTGTCCCTAGAATGTTCAGCATGCAAAAATGACTTTTTGAAATGTTGTACCTTGTTTGCTGAACTATGATGGCCATTAATTTATATTAATAAATTGTGGTTCTTGGGTTGCAGGACCAGAAGTAGGACTCGATGACCCTTGAAGGTCCCTTTCAAGTCAGGTTATTCTATTCTATGATACTATGAATAAAAATTGATGGTAAAACTCCCTTACTCCCACAGAATCAATCTCTCAGTCTGATTCTTTCAATCAGAACCTGAAGTGGGAGCTGAGGTTGGAGATGACCAAGACAAGATACTGCTACAACCATCACAAGACTTTGATGTGGTTGTGTATTTGTTTGGTTGTCAGAGCTGATCATTCCTAGTTCACATTCTGCTTTTCTGCCTTGCCCACGCATCCTCCCCCCATTCTCTCACTTGGATTCACATCTCTTATTTTTTTCTCCTCTCCCAGTCTCCCTCATGTCAGAGACCTGTGCAATATCATTTTCTGCATAATGAAATCTAGAGTGACATTAATGTAAGTGTAATTTTATAGTGGGGAATGGGCCTAGCTGATTGTTTCTACCTGCTGTGTTTTGATGATAGACATTGGGATGTCACCATCTGTGTAATGAAATTTCACCTCCATAATGGTTCAGATTATCAAACGTTCTTCCAAGCTGTCTCGCAGAAATTTATTTATTTATTTATTTATTTACTCAATAAGGATGGCAAAGTTGCTCATCTCTGAGAAGCAGAAGGAAAGTGAAAAGGGGCGGGGGGGTGTTTTGGAAAAACAGGCATGAGCAGAAAAAATAATAATAACAAAAATTATCATCATACCAGGGAAGAAAATGAGATTGTGCCATCTTTGTGTTCAGTACTGTGTCCACATTCTGTTATTCCCCCATCTCCCCTAACAAGAAAGAATAAGATGCCAAAGCCATATTCCAAACAGAACACTAGCGTGCTAAAGCAGCAAGTGCCAATTCTGAAAATTTTACAGCTACGACGTGTCTTTGTTTCATTCATACCCTACTTCCTCTGATATAAATATGTACTGCATAATGTGAGAGAGTCAAACTTTTCTTCCTTCTAAACATCTGATGTTGTGACTAGGAAGCTAAGCGATTCAGATTAAGAGGAATCAGAGACATAGAGACAGCATTTCAGATAATGGTAAAAAGCATTTCTGCACATCCTACTGTTTGGGATCAGGAGCTAGTTCAGAAGATCACTTAATCCTTCTTGATATTTCTGGCCTGTCACTTCCATATCTATCTTTCAGAGGCTTTATTTTGTAGAGTCTCCCTTTTCCTCCCTTTCCTAGTGAGAAAAAACAAGGTTCTGGACACTAGAACCAGCAGTACTGTGTTTCCCCATGAGAAACTTCTATTGAGCAATTTCATATCCCTTTTTCATTGCCCTCTCCCTCCTTCTGGCCCCCAGTCCCCTTCCTGTGTCCTGTCACCTCTGCAGAGAGGAAAGACTTAGGTTTTCAGAGAGGACAAACAGAAACCCAGCTCGTCAGAATCACAGATAGAACAGGTGATGTTTTTCTTTTTCCAGTTGAAATTATAGTCTATGTTTACTTAAAACTTTCAGATGTGCCACCATCTCAGCAGATAAGATGCCTTTAGATGCACTTTGTGCCTTCAGCTTAAATGCCAAACTCCAGAAATCCCACAAAACAAGTATACTGCAGCTACCTAGGACATAGTTTTGAGAAACTCCAGAAATATTATAAATGCTGTGTTTTGACACTACAATTCAAAAATGCTTAGGGAACACTGGGTGGATCAAGTGTGCAGGAACTTACCCAAATGTAACTGGCTTACTGTATGCTCTCATGCACACAAATTTTTTGCCTGGACAACCATGGATATTCCTGCTCTAAGAGATCATTCCAAAAGATGTTAACCAATTTGACTCTTCTATTTCTAATAAAACATGAAATTAGCTGACATATGTGCCTGTAGAGTAAAGAAACACAATTCCCTTTATCTGGTCCAGTCGAGTGTAAGAGCTCACCAGGTGAGTTTGTACTACAAGGAACTGGAGATGTAAAAAAAAGTATTTTTTTACATCTTCAGAGTGAACAGAAAATTTCTTCTCCAAGTTTTCTTGTTCTGTGCCCTTCCTGAATGTCCACAAGAAGACAATCTGTGGTAATATTCACAGTTTTACATTTGTCTGGTTCCTCAGTTTCTGACAGCCCAATAATCATGTGGAGTTGACCTCCTTTTCTATATTACATTTTCTTCCTCCAGTATAGGAACTTTTTTTTATGGAGAAATGGGATCTCCTCATGGCTCCTATCTTCCTTCATGCATTNTCTGAGGAAGAATAATTACTCAATTCCAAAAAAAGAAAAAAAAGTTTACTAAATTGAATAATTCTTCCCTTGATATTTTTTTTACTTCTCATGATTATTTTTTAACTAGTCTAGATAATGACATTATTAGCTAATTAGTGATAAATGTCAGTAATTTTATTTTACTGAGACCATTTTAAGTAGCATATATTTATGCAAAATGCAGATCGACTGACGCTTAAGGAGGTATCAAGTTCATTTATGCTCCAGAGGCCCTGCACTGAGCCATTGCAGCACTTAGATGCAGCTTCTACAGATGGAAATGGGACCACGGATGGGTGGGTTCTCAAGAGAAAAAGGAATTTTCTCCTTATTAGGATTCTCTTACTGTAGCTCTTGGCATATGGAAGACAACTAAGTTTCCTCTAATCACAGATCATTTTAAGCAAAGACTCGGGAAAGTGAGTCAGGCACTGACAGGCCTAGATGGTTCAAATGGAAAAGGAAGTGAGGCCAGGGCTCCTCTTCTTTGCCACAGGAGCTGGCCAGGTGTGGCTGGCGGGAATGTTTAAAGCAAAGACAGATATCACAAAATAATTCCTCCCACCACAGCAACCCAAGCAACTACCACAAGTACCTGATGTCTGGGGCACATTCTTCTAGGAATTTTGACTTATCTTCTTCAGCTTTACAAGGACATACAATGATAAGGCAAGAAGTAATGCATTGAAACAGAAAAAGGATAGTTTTAAATTAAACATATAGCAAGAAAGTCTGGAGGGTGGTGAGGCTGCCCTGGTACAGGTGGCCCAGACAAGTTGTGGCTGCCTCATCCTAGAAGTGTTCAAGACCAGGTTGGATGGGGCTTTGAGAATCCTGGTCCAGTGGAAGGTGACCCTGCCCATGGCAAGGGGGTTGGAAATGGATGATCCTTAAGCTCCCTTCCAATCCAAACCATTCTAGGACTCTAGGATTCTATGAACTTACTTTTAGTCCCCAAATTACTCTCTTGCTTTCCAGCCCAAAATAAGCCCTCAGTGGGGGATTGCTCTGATTTCTTTGTTTTGCTTCTTGAAGAAGGAAATCATTATAGAATCTCTTGGTTCTTCCCATGGGCACAAGACAGCAGACATGCTATTTTGAAGTTCCCAAATTCTTTTCTTTAAGAAGTGCCCTGCAAAGAAAAATACTGTTTTCCCTTTAATAAGTATTTTAGCTTTTGCCTTATGTATGAATACATAAGTATTTATGAAATATGCCATTTGTATTTATGAAAACTCTAGTGGAAAAACACTGTGTCTTCCACCACCAGTGTACAGCAGACAGGAACACTGAATGCAGGAGGAATTTCTGAAGTCAGAGGCTTGTGAGGCTCAGAGCAGTAGAGTCTGTTCTTTGTCAATAACTCCATCGATGCAGACATTCAGTCGTCAGGCAGCTCTTCTGGGTGAGCCTCAGCAATTCCTTCCCTGCTGCATGCACAGATGACAGAATCATGGAATCATTTGGGCTCGAAAAAAAAACTCTGAGATCATCAAGTCCTGCCTTTGACCGATCACCACCTTGTCAGCTAAACCAGAGTACTTACTGCCACATCCAAAAGTTTCTTGAATGCTTCCAGGGATGGTGACTCCATCTCAGCCCTGGGCAGTCCATTCCAATATTTAACAACCCTCTCCATGAAGAAATTCCTCCTGCTGTCCAACCTGAACATTCTCTGGTACAACTGGAGGCTATTTCCTCTTGGCTTATCAGTGACTGTCTGGCAGAAGAGGCCAAGCGCCTGCTTTCTCCTGTCAGGAAATTGTGGAGAGTGAGAAGGTCCCTTCTGAGCCTCCTTTTCTCCAGTCTGAGTCTGCACAGCTCCCTCAGCTGCTTCTAGTGGTCCAGACCCTTCACCAGCTCCATTCCCTTCTCTGGAAAAGCTCCAGCCCCTCAGTGTCATTCTTGCCATGAGGGTCCCAGAACTGGACACAGCACTTGAGGTGCAGTCTCACCAGTGTCACATACAGAGGGAGGGGCACTCTGCTAGCAGGTGCCATCCGGAGAAATCCATAATTCAGAATACTCAAACAACCATTTATAACAGTTTTCTACTCTCTGTCATATCAAGTTCTTGTTTTTGTTATTCCTACTGCATTAGCAGGAAATCTGAGCATATGCCAGCTTGAAAGACTGAGAAGAGACCTATCATGGATGGCTCGAGACAGACATATGCAGCTTGAGAGCAACTGTCTCCCACCTTCAGCCTGAAGGGAGAAAACAGGAATATATTAACCATCAGCAACCTTTAGCTAAAGGGCTCTGCATTTCTAATCAGAGTAGCCTGTGACAAATTGGGGATTGTGTCTGTCTGTGTATAATGCCTGTGTTTTTTGGTACATAACTAGACTTAAAATAAAATATTTATAGGAAATAAATGAAGGGACATTTCCTGGGCAACAATTTTTAAAGCTGTCAATAACTGTTGTAAATGCTTAGTGCTTCCTTCAAGAAATAAGTTGAACCATATTAACCATGTATATCACAGTTTGAGTCATCATCCCCTAAACCACAGATTTGCCAGAAGCTGAGAGACTAAACCAGGGGAACAACCATTGCATATTTGCCTGGTTTCTATTTTTTTCCCCTAAGTATTTGTCTTTGATCACTGCCATCAACAGAACATTAGGCTAGTGAGACCTTTGTTCTGACCCGGCAAGGTGGGGCTTATCATCCTGAGTTATTAATACCAGCACTGATTTATAGTCCTCTCACTTTTACAGTTTTATTATAAGTGTTGTCCCCACTTGCTATACAAGCATATGGTCACAGCTGTACTGAATTTATCTTTTCTGTGAATGTGTTGAGTAAACCCACTACATGAGTTAACATTAACCCTTTGGTCATTAATTGCCTTTGATAAAACAGAGGTCTGGGTACTACCATGCCAATTAAATTTCTATTTGCTATCTGACATCCATGAGGAGAAGTGAAGATGTAACATGAACAATAGAGAGTGACAATAATGAGGATTTTGAAAAGGCTCAAGTTCACCTGGTCAAACTTTAGGTGTTCACCTGTGTCACACAGTTTAGAACACAACTGACTTGACCTTCCTCTACAAGCAGTGAGGACAGGTCAGGAATTAACAGATTTCTCAGACAATGTTGGATATACCTCTTTTTTTGACTGATTATAGGGCAATTTAGGATGATTGCACTCCTAATTTGGACCCCTCAGTTATTACTCAGTGGGATAAATGGGGGGAATCCTAAGCCCAGCAGAGGTTACTGCTTGAATTTGTAGTAATGGAAACAATGAACCCAGGTATATGAAACTGGAGAAAAACTAAAATAGCATCAGAATAAATCACACTTTTTTTTTTTCTCTTTGAGAGAATAAAGCTAAGCTAATGTCTAAACCAAAACCTACCAATTTTATTAAAACAGGATTTTATTAGTTTATACAATGGGTTGTGGTTGCTTTTTTACACCACCATTATAAAATTGTATTTTGTTGATACTTTAAAAGTGGTTTTTAAAGTATAGCAGTGATAATAATGAAATAAAATATAAAACACTTGTTGGGTTTTGCTTTCATGACAAATAGGCACTGACAAATCCATGCCACATTACCATCCTTGATTGCTCTGATGGAACTCATTTTCATCTCCTGTTCCTCTAATTACATGAAAATTGCATACTTTTTATGCATGACACATTTTCTGCAGCTTTAGAAAAAGGTTGTGAATGGGAAAAAAAAAAACATTTATCAGTTTTTATCCCCCAGTCATAAAGGCTATATGTCATCTAACCAGCGATCAATCCGGCTTTAACTGCCAGTTTTCTATGCTATTGTTATAATCAGAAAAGGAAGTATATAAAAAATATGTTTTTAGGTGTATTTCCCCCCTTATCTCTTAAGAATGGACATTTAGAGTGGTCTTGTCACCAGTCTGTTATTCTCTTTTCAGCTCTACCTTCCCTGATTTCAGATTTCAAAGCATGGATGAATGATTCAACACCGGAGTAAGTAGAAAAGATTAACCTTAAACAATAGTACCTCTTAAGCGTTCGCCGGTTCCTCAGGTTTTGTTGAAGATTTATTTTAATAGCCAGATGAGAGAGGTGAAAATCAGCATCACTGCTGCAGAGACATTAAAAACTAAATGGACAGTACTAATAAATTACAAATACAAGGATAAATTAGATGACACATACCTGTGCTTTAGTTATTTGTTTGCTTTCATGATGGAAAATGGAGGGGTGGAGGGGAAATAAAAATTGATGTTGTCAGTCTGTATTTTACTGGAATGAGTTTGCACCAAGTGGGTGCATTTTCTTCTTTCCAGGGTGATAATTTATCTAGGTATTTTTCTCCTGACAATAACACTGATCAACAATACAAGCTCCAGTCACTTGCAGGCCCTCTGCAGTTTTGCTAAAAATCCTCTTAGAACTTCAGCAGTGATGACCCCTTGAGCTTTGAAGACAACTGTGTTTCAGGATGTTGTCTTTTTTTGGTGTTTATTTCTAAGTTACTCATAATTCATATTATTTGTTATATGTCAGAAATATCTAGAAGAACGAGCAATAGGCACAATTAAATGAAACAGAATGCTCAAGCCTCTTTCTGAACTGAAGGCTAGCTTGGACCTTGGATATCCAGAGTACTCTACCTTTAGTCACAGGTTAAAGCTGAGAATCTTGCTAGAATAAATGGGATAGACTCATACTGGATAGTGGAAAGTAAGTATTGAAACTCCTGTTTTCTTCCCCCATTGAATCAGTTCCTGCAGAAACAAAATCTCCACAGAGAGAGCAAAGTAAAGCTGTGTGACCTGCAGTGCTGTCAAGTGCTGGCAGGCAGTGAAAGCACATTGGTGTGTCTGGTGACTGACATGTCTGACTGCCCTTCTACCTACTGTTGTACATAGAAAAGACTCTTTTGTGCTGGAAAATGCCTCTCTCAGGAAACCCACTGTCCTTATTCAAGCTTCACATTCAAGAAAGTGCAAGCCTTTTAAACTTCAGAAATAAGACTCGGTTCTGCAGATTTTTTATGAGTTGAAATGAAAAGGTGATCCTGGTGATAAGAGCACAAGAAAATGAGAGCTTCCTGCAGCATTCACAGTAAAATGGCAAGTCAGAAAACGAAGCTGGTAAGATACATCCTGAAGAAAGAGTGCCAGCCATGAGCTCATTCTGGTCTGATCTGCATACACTTTATTTCCAACATAAAACATTCACAAATAAATAAAGTACCAATCTGTCCCTCTTAAATACCCATCCACGTTATATTATAGCAAAACTTCTTTCCCCTTTGTCTCAGATTTGTTTATTACACCCACTGGTTACATCTATTAAATTAACCCCCAATCTAGTTCTGAAAAACCTGTGTAACCTTGAGTAAAGTTATCACAGATGATAAAGGCACCACAGACAACTAATCCAACTTCACTTCAGCCCCTGCAATGCTTTTATCTTTGTAATTTGTTCTGGTGCTGGGGATGAATAAAAAGAGAGCTTTACTAATCACCTGAGAAAAGTTATGCATATTGTGTGTGTTAAAAATTGGGGGCTAAATTTTACATACTCCTCAGAAGAAGGACTGTCTCCATCCAGGGATGAAATTTTCAGTGAACTTTATAGAATTATTGTACTCATTTTATCAGAGTCAAGATTTTATTCTGTGTTTTGTGGCTTGTATAATGTTTAGTTCACTGGAGCCCCTACACCCTGGTAAAATATTGTCAATTAATAATAATGAATTTGTTTATTTTCTTTTTCTGAAGCTATGAAATGGAACCTTTGAATAATTAACATCCACTTTGTTTTTTAGAAAAGTTGTATTTTCTATGTTGTTTTAATAGTGACAGTAAGAGAATTAACTATAAATTAATACATTCCAGAATGGAAATAGCAATGAAGTTTATTTAGATTTACAAAGAAAAAAAAATTTTAAAAAAACCCACAAAATTTTTTTGTCTTTATGTTTTTGTTATTAAAATCCTAGGTATCGATACATGGAATTTATAGGTTTATAATGACAACTGTTTTGCTAGTAGTGCAAGTATTCTTTGAGGAATATTTCAATTAAGAAGTCCATACTGGAGTTGGGTTTGCAGTCCTTTTTACACTAGGATGTACAGTTGACCAGTAGATATTTACAAAAACACCTAATGATCCCAGAGTTTCATAAATGCAATATAAATCTAAGCATGTTTGAAAATTCATTCCCCAAACATGCCTGATGCAAGAGCTTCTCCTAACTAACCTCTGGAAAGAGTAAATGAATATGTATTTCAATGTCAACAAGAGTATGTAGCTTTGAGAATGAAGATTGTGACAGCAAAATTATATATTTTCAGACAAATATAAGCAGTGTTGTTTCCGTTATCAGCAGTAATGATTTTTTTGATCCCTGATGAATTCCATTGTGTTTTGCCTTAGGATCCCTGCCTATAAACATGGGTTCATAATTCTTGATGCGAAGACATGCAAATGATTCTCCTTGCAATGAGGAACAAATACAATTATTTCTGAAGTGGCATCTAAAGCAATTTTGTTCTTAAAATTTTGCAGAAAGTTAAATAATATATAATTATAGGTATTAAGTGTGAGGGAACAAGGTTTTTAATGCTCTGTAAATGCCACATGCACTGGACCTGCTAATGTCAATCCTGTGCTGTGAACTTCTCTAATCCAGAACCATCCTCTGGGGGTAAGGTGGAGGGGGTTTGTTTGTTTGTTTGTTTGGGTTTTTTTTTTTAAATTGTGAAAAGATGGGTATTTTCTTCCATGATGGAGAAAATGTAAATCTGGATGAACCGAATCAGGTACATATCATTTGGCTGAGTTGAAAGAAAAACTACAATTGTGCAATTAAAGAGATTTAGCGAGTTCATGGGGGGTATAATTAGGAATGATGGGATGAAATCAAGGAAACAAAAATGTGTTAAAATATTACAGCACGCACCTTACTGTGAGATCTATTAGATTATGGAAATATTTATTGCTGGAATGGGTAAATGTCTGGGTCTACCAAGCAATGAATAATGAGTCTGAACTCTGGGTGTGAGCACCCCGACATGCAAGCTCTTCCCTGATTCTCCATCTCTACACTCTCTCTGGAAGCCATGAGGGCCTGCAAGGGCCTGCAAGTGCCAGAAATGTATATTTTTTACAGAATCACAGAATCATAATATTGGAAGAGACCTCCAAGATCATCAAGTCCAACCCAGCCCTAACCTCAACTAAACCATGGCAGCAAGTGCCACATCCAGTCTTTCTTTAACCACATCCAGGGATGGTGACTCTACCACCTCCCTGGGCAGACCATTCCAATACTTTACCGCCCTTTCTGTAAAAAGCTTTTTCCTAATATCCAGCCTATATTTCGCTTGACACAGCTTGAGACTGTGTCCTCTCGTTCTATCAGTTACTGCCTGGAGAAAGAGACCAGCCCCACCTGAGCACAGCCACCTTTCAGGGAGCTGTAAAGAGTGATAAGGTCACCTCTGAGTCTCCTCTTCTCCAGGCTAAACACCCCCAGCTTCCTCAGTCGTTCCTCACAGGGTTTGTGTTCCAAGCCCCTCACCAGCCTCGTTGCCTCCTCTGGA
>VYXD01009093.1:56798-71179 GCA_013397195.1 Hylia prasina | reverse complement strand
CCTTGCTGAAGTCCAAATGGACAATATCCACAGCCTTTCCTGCATCCACCAGGCAGGTCACCTGGTCATAAAAGGAGACCAGGTTGGTCAAACACCACCTACCCTTCCTCCTAAACCCATGCTGGCTGGGTCTGATACCCTGGCCATCCTGTAAGTGATGCATGAGGACACTCAGCATGAACTACTCCCTTACCTTACTGGGCACTGAGGTCAGGCTAACTGGCTTATAATTACCAGGATCATTTTGGTGATTTGTTTTTGGTTTTGGTGGGGGTTTTTTCTTTTTTTTTGTTTTTTTTTTTCTTTTTTTTCGGGGTGGGGTGTGTTTTGGTTTCGTTTTTGGTTTTTTGGGGTTTTTTGGGGTTTTTGTGGTTTTTTTTTGTCTGTGTGTGTTTTGGTTTTTTCTCTTAAATGAAATGCAGGGGCATAGCCAATGGAAAAGACAAGCAAAACAAATTACTGAAACAAAGCAAGGTATAGGGACACATCTGAGCAGGTGTTCAGTGAGCATCCAAAGACTGACTGACTAGAAGTCATACAACTTTGGTTGGGCGATCCAAAATTTTTGCACATCCCCTTAATACAAAGGAGTAGAGACTGTTCTAAAACCTCTGTCTAATTCTGCGACATCATTTTTTTCATTCTAGTGTCTGCACTAATTGATGAATTACTTATTTATCAGCAATATTTGACATTTATCAACAATGATTACAAATATCAGTGAAAAAATAAAATCATATCTTCTACTGAGGAAATTAAATAGAAAGGTATCTCATAAGGTATCACTTAAGCTGATGATAACTTTATTTTCCAATATCGTCATCGTATTCAAGATATTAAAACAGTAAAAATATTAGTAGTGTATGTCCGCTTTGTTATAGGAGCAGATTACTTCTGAGACAGGGTCAGCATGTGTTATGATCAGTGAGGAGTGATGGATGGGACCTCCTATCTTTAACTGTGGGCTATGTCTTTTGGTGGTACAACCCTGCCCAAGTAGGGCTGCACTGTACAGTTTGTATACAACTGTGTAGAAAATCAGTGAACAACTCCAACAGAAAAATAAGATGTCATTGAAACAGAAGAACATTTCCCATTTCATGTTTTCATAAGTTGTGGCTTACACTGAGGACAACAGCAGATAAAGGCACACCAAGCCTTGCAAGGTCATCTTTTTAAAGAAATTAAAGACATGGGGAATCTTTCTGTATCTGGAGCCATATGTCAGATATCCACATTAAAAATTAAACCTCTTACCTGAGAGGCTGAAAAACTATTTCTCCCTCACTGTCTTGGATGCCTGAGCCTTTCTGCATACTGTTTTATTTACAATAAGTAAGTTAGAAGGAAGGCCTCAGTGTAGTTTAAAGATCTGTATTATTCATGATAACAGTGCAGATTCTTATGGTATTCTCTATGTATTATAATTTATTATTATCATCATCATCATCATCATCACTGCTACCATCATTATCTTCCTCTGTGTGTTTTTCTGAAAGTCTTATATGACATCAAAGCAGGGTTCTGCAACGATTTTGTCTAGTCCCAGCCATCCAACTGTTCCCAGCATTCTCACAGACACTGCCATAAGCATGTAATTGTTGACAGTTTAAGAAAAACCTTTTAATGGCTAGAGTACCTTTATTAGAAATATCTTTCAGAAATGTTGCTCTGAGTATCCTTTTGTTTGGAAAGTCAGGGAAAAAAAATAAAACAGGCCAACAGCTAACAACTATGTGCACATTATTCAAGATATTAATAGATTCTTAGTTATTCTCCAAAAGTTTTTACTGCTTTTACCTCACCTGAAATACTCTTCTCTTACTCCAGTGCACACAGGGTCATCAAATTAAAATGATTTATTATTCATCTCTTTTTTAGTGTAAGAACCTACCATGTTTTGTTTCAGAGCACTTTTAGACTGAAGTGGCTATACATTAAAGAGGTAACAGTATGAAAAGAAAGTATTACTCAATTTGCAGGTATATGAAAGAATGAGAATTGATGTCTGAGTCCTAACTGAGCTCACAACGCCTGAAGTGAAGTCACTTGTCCTGAAGGCCCATACAGCTGAAAGACTATTTAAGGTATTATTTATTTTTGTTATATGTTTTATTCTTACAGCATTGGTAGTAAATAAACACACTGAAGAAGAAAACACTACTTAACGAGGAGTAGATGAGATTGAATGTGACTGTTCCAGACCTGTACAAGAGGCACTGGCCCATTAAATGAATGTGTAGAGCTACTTCTTAATGTGTTAGCCAAGTAATCAATTTCTGAAAATACCAAATAATTTAAAAATAGCCCTGTCTGACCTGAACCAATGCTGGCATCAGACCAGGCATTTCTCAGGTACCTACTTCTTCCCTTAATCAATCAGTTCTGACATTTTTCCTTTTTCCTTTTATTCCTTTTTCTCTCTCCCTGTTTTATAAACCCTCTTCTGTAAAATTATGTGGCCAGCCAACCTCAAGAGACAAAATTCTTAAGCTTCTTTTAATATTCCATTAGCTTTGTAGCCCATTAACACGTTGGAGTGGTTGTAAAGGGAGAATCAATACAGCAGACACAGCACGACTCTGGAAACCAGGACCCTGGGGGTCTGCTCCTGGTGTTGGAATATCTTTGCTCTACAACCTTCAGCCAGCCACTTAACCTCTTGATGCCTCAGTTTATTCAGCTGTAAGCAAATGCAGCAACATTTACATACTGCATAAAGGTCTTGAGAAACGTAATTTGTAAACCTTGGGGGATGCACATCCATTCATGCCTACTCAGACTTGTAATTCTCTTATAGGAGTCAGGTAAAAATCTGAGGCAATTTCAAAAAATATTGCTCTTAATATATGCTATCTGTTTTGAGATCTTTGAATCAAACAAGTTTTTCCGATCCAAGTGTTGAATGCAGTGAAAGTACACTGGGATGTTGTTCTCTTATAAAAGGAACCAAAACTGAACAAGGAAAAAAAAAAAAAGAAAAAGAAAATTAGAAAGAATGGTGGACCAGATAGAAAGTTCTTTGTTTCCTAGTGGAATTTATAGTCACTGGAAGTTACTCAGACTAGATTTTAGGCAACTACACATTACACTAAATATGTAATGTAATAAATAAATAATATAATAAATAAATAATATCATAAATAATATCATAAATACCCCTTGACATCCTAAATGATGTTTCAATTAAAATTTGAAAGTGAACTAAAGATTCATTCATCTATTCAGGAAGTAAGCTAGTCTCTAAAATTAATGATCACAACGTAGGACAGTGACCATGTGGTAAAATGTTCCATCAAACAAAAAACTTTAGTTTTGAGTGATTTATGGGTCTTACCCAATGTAATTCTTAGTCAGTATAAATGTCACCATGTTCTAATCAATGCTTGTATTGAAAATTGGAGCACCACTGTTTTTTCCCTGAACCATTTGCAGAAGTGTGTCATGGAACGGATTTCCCTGTAAAGCTTTTTAAGAGGCCTATGTATCTCTACTATACTGTTTTCATAATTTTGTCTGGGAAAGACCACATGGAATTAAAGCTTCTGCTGATGATTATGTACATTTCCATAATCTGTGTTTTCTCATTGAATGTTCAAATATATCACAGAATCATAGAACTGTTTGGGTTGGAAGTGATCCTAAAAGTCCTTTGTTTCCAACCCACTGCCCTGAGAAGGGGTGCCACTGACTAATTTAAGATTGTTTCAAGCCCCATCCAACTAGGCTTTGAGCTCATCCAGGGACGGGGCAGCCATAGCTTCTCTGGGCAACCTGAGCCAGGGTTTCACCATCCTCACAGGAAAGAATCTCTTCCTAGTATATAATCTAAATCTCTCTTCTTTAGTTTAAAGCCATTCTTACTTGTTCTATCACCATATTCCTGTGGAAAAAATCATTCTCATATTTATAATTCCCTTACCTATAATTCCTATAGGTTCCTATAACCTTGGTTCAGCTGACTTCTGAGAACACAAGCTAGGCAAAAAAAGGGTTTTCATTTTACAATTCACCTTTCTGAGAGAAAGAGTAATCCAATTCCATCCAAAAGTGCTTGAAAGGTTAGACTTGAAGGACTGTAAATTTTTACTCTAAGAAATATTTGAAGGATTATATTTTGTGCAAGATGACATTTAAGAAACTGAGACTTAAGAGGAATTTTCTGGAAGGGTAGGAAATCTATAAACTCATCTTATTTCAAGTAATTAAGCTAAACTCTGATGTTGAAAAATTTCATGTCTTTTGTTTTCTGTCATTTCAGGACAAGTGGCCTATACATGGCTTCTATCAGGCAGAAAAACATTAAGATATGAGAAGGAACTGTTAGGAAATGGCTACAGATGCTGTAGCCTGAATTGTCTGAAACCACAGAAAGATGGGATACTGACCCCAAAAATAGACATAGCAGACAAAAAAAAGAGTGGTTGTACAAGTGTGGAGGGTGAACATGGAGTAAAGGATCAGTTAACCGAGGAATTGTGACCCCTATTAGTCATTCACCGTTGGCAGCTGCTTCTCTCTTAGACCACATTATCTCTCTTTGATATGAATGAACTTTATTGAGACAAGAAAACTTTTTTTTTTCTTTTTTTTCTTTTTCTTTCTTTTTCTTTTTCTAGACCCCTATTTCCGTTTCTGCCTATGGCTGCCCAATACTTCCATTTTGAAGGGGGCTGAGAGTTTGTGCACTGCCATATCCATTATTTTTCACTTTGTTGGTTGCTAAGCAGTCCCTTGTTGCTAAGTAGGGTATGAGCACTTAATTTACTACATTCTTTTTTCTTGTACCAGATTTTTAGAAATTGCAGATCCTGTTTAATCAATGTGTAAATGCATGCTTTTGATGTATTTTTCCTAAGAGCAATATTTTGATCATTCTTAATGATACTTAATGAAGTCACCGCATGATTTCTGATTGTACCTAATTGAAGCTTGTGACTTGCATTTCAATGCTATCATCTCACAGTTTTATGTCTATCAGATGAAACTTTACAAGGACCCAAATAAATTAAGAAATATACTGACTTGATGCATTTCTTGGAATTAAGTTGCTTGGAAAAATACGTATAAATTTTCAAATTAGTTGTAGGGCAAAAAGTGTCTCATATTACAAGTCTGAGGTGGAAGAGGTGCAAGAAATTGAGATGGTTTATTATTGTGTATTGCTAACTTAGATAAAATGAACTAAAACTGTAAGACTGGCTCTTAAGAATAGAGTCCCTTAAAAAGCTATCAGAACATAGAATTTTAATGAACATGCAAGTTTTTTATAATGCTGAAAACATATTGGCATTGTACAAGCACATACAAACATATGACAAACACTGATCTAAATCACTTGTAAAGATACAGATCCTGCAAATATTTATAATCAAGAAGCAGTCACACAAATTTGGGAAAATCACCAAATCTATTTATTTGATAAAATGTTGGGGGTCTTCATTATCTGGTGAGTTGAGTGCTCAGTTTAACAGAGATAAGGAAACAAGTATTTTCAGACTAATGGAGAAAATAAATATCATACAGACATTTCCTCCCCTGAACTTACAGGAACGCAATAGAAGAAAATATCTTTCCACAGGAGAAATGTTCTAGTATTCTTTGACATCTTTCAGTTACCTAGCTGATTGTCATTTTTAAGGAAATTGAAATTTTACGTGGCATTGCTTTCAACTCTCCTGATTTGCATCTGTATCTGGGAGAGTCCTTGGGAGACCTTTATATAATTTACCATCTACAGATAAGCCACAACAGCTGGTTTAAAGTGGAAAGAAACATTTTGATGTCTACATCTTTTTAATACATTAGCACAGTCAGTGGAAGAGATGTTTCTCCTTACATCCATATCATCACTATAACTACTTCTATTTGCTTATGTTCCTGTTGAATATTTATTTGTTTTGTTTTTTCTGGTCTCCCACAATTAAGAGTTATGTAGTTAAAAAGTTGGGTTTTTTTTTTAAATAAAAAAAATTAAAAAGAGCAAATGCTTGAGCAGGAAGACTGGAACAGATGACCCACTGTGGTCCTTTCCAACGCAACTAAATCTGTGATTCTGTGAAATGTTCAACATTAAAAAAAAAACCAAAAAACCAAAAAAAACCAAACCAAACCAAAACAAAACAAAACAAAAAAAAAAACACACACAAAAAACCCTCCACCAACTATTTTTTAAGAGATATAGTCTTTGTCAATGGAGTTTACAGGCTACCTGAGTCAGTCTGAAGAATAAATAAAGTGTCCTAAGTAAAGAAAAGTATTTTAAGGCTTTTTAATAAAGGTGCTGTCCAAGAGAAAGTGGTAAAAACAGAGCAGTTAAATATATGGGAGCTCTTAAATCCTGTAAGTGACTTCTGACTCACAGTACAAGTCAATGGACTTAGCAAGTTACTTATGTTTGAGCCATGTGGCAAATCTCAGCATTGAATAACGCCACATTTTAAGTGCTCTGTTGGCAGAATGAGTCAGAGCTCTTAGCTGGGTTGTTACAGGGTTGCTGCAAAGCACAGAGAGAATTGACTTAGGAATACAGCATTCAAAAGCCACCAGGAGTCAAGAGGGTCTGCTGCCTGCTAACTTCATAGTCAGGGTATGCTTGTGGGTCAGTTTAGTGGAGCAGAAGCTGGAATCTTGTAATAAGAAATGTGTAGATCTGTCTGCTTGTTTTTTTGGTGGGGTTTTTTTGTGGGTTTTTTTTGTTGTTGTTGTTGGGGTTTTTTTGTGATTTTTTGTGTTTTTTTTTTTAATTTAGGACATGAAAGATCATTAACGGAACAGACAGGAGATATCTATGTCAGGCTTTATGCTAACCTAAAGATGCAAAGTGCAATAGGTGTATTGTCCTTCCAGACTCACCTCTCCTGCCACTGGAACAATGGCATGAGGCAATTGAAGTGAATTTACAGCAATCATTTTTAAAACTAGTTATTATTTTTCCCCCACTGTTTTCATAGAAGTGGTTCTTCGGAAAGGTTTCTAGGTCCCAGTTGATAAAAGACTATTAATGGACTAAACGTAATTTATTCATGGTCATTTATACTGATTTATTCCATGTTAAAATAACCTGTAGCTGTTTTTTCCACTCTCCCTCTCTATTCCATACCAGCTTTAATTTTACTTGGTTCAACAAAAGAATTTCCTTCAATGTTCTCTCAAAAGATGAATCCTCTTTTTTTTTTTTTTTTTTTTTGACAATCCTAGTATCCTAGTAATTCTGTGACTTCCTCAAGGTATCAGATCAAATTACTTTTAAATTAACACATACTCTGAATGGTAAAATTTGGATATAACAGAAGATCGCTTGAAGTACTAAGAAGAAAATAAGCAACTTCTTTGGTCTACTCATGCATGTAGAAAGTAATAACAGAGGGCTCAGGTGAGCTCTTTTGAATTCATAGTGCACTTGATAATATGACTAGTTTTTGGCATTGCCCCTATCCTGGCCAAAGAGCATTGCTCAATTCTACCATCACTGATTCTACATCAATGTCTCCGTCTACCTTGTTCCATATTACATTCAAAATGAGTGGAAAAAATCAAGGATTGGGTTCCTGCTGGTATTATAATTTCAAACATTTTCAAATCACTGCCTAATCAGCTCCCTTCTTGTTTCAGATTGTCAAACTCCTAAGCAAGCTATTACTCTTCCTTACAATACTAATATTTCTTTCCAGATATACAGCATCAGCAAATCCTTGGATGATGTGAATCATTTTTTCTAAGACAAATGCATGTGGAGAATGTGAATAGAAAACTAAATTGTTTTTATTCTGTCCATCAGAAAATAATATTATTTTTAAAAAGAAAACAACAAAAACAAACAAACAAAAAAACCCAGAATGAGAAATAGAAGGAAATTCACAATCTGTGTCACAGACCAATGTACTCACTACTCTGCATATACTTAGCAATGTTTTGAGGTCTTTTTGATGGTCCAATGGCAAAGAAGGAATTAAGTTGCAGAGAAAGAAGACTTTCCTGCCTGACCTTAAAATATTTGCACTTTTTTTTTTTCCCCATCCATTATCACGGCTAAAAGACGGAACACTGAATTATGAAAGAACAATGAAAACCTAACAGTTTTGAATATTTCTAGCATGTTTGTGGGGAGTCCTTGAGTAACACTGGCAAGCATAGGAGCAGAGGGGAAAGGACAGGATGGGATGAAAGAGGAAATTTATTGGTTAGGGGTTTTGTTTGTTTGTTTATCTTATTTTTTTAAAAACAACTGACAGATCCTTAAAGAATACGACCATTTTGTATGTGAAGAAGGGAGAGGAAAGGGTGTTGAAGTTGTTTGCTCTCTCCCCTACCCCAGTCCTGGATAGTGGTAGTAAGCACCAGGCGAATGTTTCAATCTTCCTGTTCATTAACTTATGAAGCTCTTTTAAAGACATGAGTTCAGACTCTGCCAAATATATGCTGGGCTTGTAATGAAGACAAATGTACACTTGAAACTGAGTTCAGACTGTGGAATTCCCTTCACTCTGGAACTTTTATGGCTGTTTAATTGGAGTGACATTTGGTCAGTTTTGTTAGATCTGGATTCAGACCAGGGAGTTAGAGGTGGAGCTCCAACAAATTCTCTCCTCTAAAGCTATATTTAAGGTTTTAGTTGTTGTGATACTCTTACTGTCTGTTAGCCTTGCATTACTGTTAATGTTTCTTTGGCTTATCATCTTCTAGAATGAATTCTCCATCTTGTTTGCACTTTCTGCGTTTTCCCAGAACAGCTGAATTGTCCAAAACTCATGAGGATTTGTTTGTGCATTGTCTAAATAAGAGTATTACTGGAGCAGAAAATTCCAAAAGGAAACCCTCAGGGCTGTTAGAAAATTATTATGGTACTTCAATAGGATGTACAGGTCTCTTACGGCTGTAAAATAGTGAGGAACTGGCTAGTTCACACACTACTGATTTGAAGCAAAATTGCTTAACACTGATAACTCTTGGTCTGATATCTCTGAATCTTGAATTAAATTATTTTAGTTTTCTGGTCTCAGGCCATTGTGATATATGACATGGAAGAGATAAAAGAAACTACTTCAAATAAGGATTTACCTAATCAGTTATGAGTTATAAACAACTTTATCTGAACTACTCAATTACAAACATCCCTGTGTAATCAATGGAGAGAAATAGTCACAGCTCAGACACAACTTCACTATTCTGAAGTAGGTCTACAAAGCAGATGATATGTGAGAATTCATAGTATTTTTTTCCTCAGGTTTTTAGATCAAGGAGATGAGCTG
Organism: Hylia prasina; assembly: GCA_013397195.1. NCBI lineage: Eukaryota > Metazoa > Chordata > Aves > Passeriformes > Sylviidae > Hylia > Hylia prasina. The sequence goes on along the minus strand of VYXD01009093.1, from coordinate 61,928 downwards.
CAGATTTACACACTGTAAACATATAATGTAAGGAAAGCTGAATTCCTCTCTGACTATGATTCCTAGATAATTTCCAATTATTTTTTTTTTCCATGGTAGCAAAAGGAGAGTACAGATGAACTTAGATAATGTTTTGGTGGTTTTTTGTTGGTTTTTTTTTTTCAGAAATGAACATGTCTTGAAGCTCATTACATATATAGTATGTGGATGGAATCAAGAAGAATCACTGAAAAATTTGGAGATGGAGCTGGGCAAATAAACTGGATAGAATCAAGTAATGCGTTGCCTAACTATATCTATGGTTATCTTATAGCAAATATAAATAGTTAGTTTGGTTACTCAGCTGGGTCTTCCAATATCTGAATCAAATAAAAATCCTCACACCATGGTGTGTGAGTGTGTGTGTCAATTTTTAGTCACAGATTTGATCTAAGACCTCAGACTAAGATACATAAGCAAATAAAAATTATGTTATTGCACTAAAATCTGCAGTAAATTTTAGGTTGAAAAAGTCACTTAAAAAAAAAAAGTCATGAACAAACAAAATAATTAAACCCCAAAGAGTGTGTTTACAAAATCACAATATATTGCTTAACAAGAACTCAGGCAAAATCTATTTTCTGTAGAACCTTAAGAGCTGTATTAGTTATAAAGTTCTTTTCTCTGTCTATGCTTCTTTGAACTTCTGTAAATAGCTAGTTCTGTAAATACAAGTATATACTCATCGTAATTTTAATACCCTTATTATAGCCTATTATTATAATTGGTGAAGCAATACTTGGTAAGTTCTAATAAGGCCTGATGCAAGGAAAATGGGTAGAAGTTTGGAGAAAATTCCTCTTAACAATATCCTCAACTTTACAGAGCATATCTGAGAAATTTCTCTATAATAATGAAAAGTATTAAGTATTTTAGTGCTTTATTTATGTGCTCTATCTCAGACATTTCCTAGAACAGAAGATGATATGAATTATTATCTAAATTTACCTCTTTCTCTTCAGTAAGTGTAAGGAAAATCTAGATAGGTCTCAGCAAGATAAACAATATATCTAACTGGTCAGATGAATTTCACTCCTTAACAAAAAACCAGATTTAGTGAAGCACCTAAATGTGTTAAAATTTCACCATTCAAATAGTGGTAAATACGAATACGGACAAGTTTTAAATACATCATTCATAACAAGTGGAGTTGCTCTAGACAGTTTCCAGTATAACCAAATGAGTAGCAGGTGTAAACACATATTTTTATAGCTCTCTTATTTTTTGTCTTTTAAAAAAATCAATTTATTTCTAATAAACTAATAAAGAAAATAGTTTCTGTTACAAGAGCAGGGAAATGAGTTCAATAACTTAACCTTTCCCTTCTCCCCACACAAACTCATAGAAATGGCTAGGCAACGCAGTTAAAGACCTTGCAGAGTACTCAGAATATAAATAATCACATTTAGTACAAATAAACAAGCAGTTACATTGTTTAACAATTAATGCCCACCTCATGAATAAGAACACAGAACAGAGACAGAAATATTTAATTTTGTATTATGGAACATCATTAGGAGCTATCTGATAAAATACAAATGTGGTAGAGTCTCTTAAAATGCATAACTTTCACATATGATCAGTTCTCTCATCAAGACACTTTATTTTTATGCAAGGAGTTTGATAATGATGGAACTGATGACATGCAGCATTTAAAAAATGTGGTTTATAATAGATGTAACTCAATGGTGAAATTTCTTTTGTTTTCTCTTTTACTGTTTTCTTGTGGATGATTCTTACTGTGGGCTCTGGCAATCTGTTTTTTAAAGCTATTTCTTCTGCACACAGCCTGTGCTGAAGGAGGAGGAAGTGGCTGATAAGAAAAGGTGGTGGCAGATACACTCTCAGCTAAATTACTCTACCTTTCCAAATAGGGTAGGCTGGTATTTCTTCACGTCCTCCTTTTCCTTGTCTGTTGTTTACAGTTAAGAGAGAGATTCTCTGCTCATAAGAAGCATCTTTTACTTCTGATAGTTAAAGATTCAGGGAATTCTCAATCCAGCATTTTGATGCATTGAAATCAGACCCTGGCAAAGTATAGATGCCTAGGTAACACATACTAATTCAAAAAGTTAACTTTCTAGCAACGCATAAACCTGATGCTAGTATAATGCAGAAGCTTCTCCATCTTGGACCATAAAAAACATGTGGGGAGTGCACACAGCTTAATTTATCTGATGGCTCATGGCTCAAATGTTTGCCTCAAACCTCATCTTAGTGATTTTGTTAATGATCTTTGTAAAAAAAAGAGACTGGCTATGTATATTCACCAGAGGCACAGCATAGGAAGGAACTACAAAGACAAATGGAAGCTGGAATGCTGTAAAGAATTGTGTGCTCTTGAAAACCTGATCAATTGAAACTGGGAAAAAATATAACTGTATCACAACAATGTATGATACCAATAAACAGATCTGGTATAAGGAGGAGTTAATATGTTCCAGAATACAAAAAACTTGGACTACCATGCCTATAACAGGGGAAGAAAGGTCCTGTTTTACAAGAGTAAATAAGAAAATAAAGCCATGTCATAAAATATTGAACGAGGAAGGGACTCCTGACTGCATATTGGTTATCTCATGATGGTGGCATAAGAGAACTTTGCATGGGAAATCATAAAATTTTTCTGAACCATTTAGAGAAGCAGAATTTTAGGTAGAAATGTCTGAAAGCAATAGAATTAAGATGAAATTGAATTAATTGCAACAGAGCAAAATATGTCCTTGCTGGAATAACAGGCAACTAGCATGGCATCCCAAGGAAGACTTAACTACTAGAAGTGATTTCTCTTTATATTTGCATTCTCCTTCACCACAATGGAGAGATTAACTTTTGATCCTGCACAAAGAAGTGGTAATTGCATTCATTAGGTATATTTATAAAATTTGGTTTTGCCATTAACTGAAATGCCAGAACTATTTCTGTTGGCTCAATATGACCCAGCAACAGGTGTCTGTAACACCTGGATCTGTTGGCATGAGTCCAAAAGAAAGGCGCTAAGTTGGACATAGCACTAAAGCATCTCTCCAGTGAAGACATGCTGAGAGAGTTGGAGCTGTTCAGCCTGGAAAAGACTCACAGGAATCTTTAGAGCCCCTTACAGTATCTAAAGAAGCTACAAAAGAGATGGAGAGGAACAGAGGAAGTTTTGTGAGATTATGTAGCTAAAGGATAAGGGGAATGGGCTCAAGCTGGAGGAGGGTTGGTTTAGATCAGGTATTAGGAAGAAATTTTTTACTGTGAGGGTGGTGAATCACTGGAACAGGTTGTCCAGTGGATTCCCCATCCCTGGAGGTATTCAAAAGCAATCTGGATGGGATCCTGAGAAATCCTGCTCAATAGAGAGTGTCTCTGTCCATAGGAGTGGATTGGAACAAGATGATCTTAAGGTCCATTCCAAGCCAAACCGTTCTATAATTCTATGATTTTTCAAAAAACTTTTAGTAACTAGAACCAAAAATCTCATTATTCTTTGCCTTATGCACCATTTCAACAAATAATTACACATCATCTCTTTAGGCATTCTCTGAAAAAGTTTTTGAAAAATCCCAGCTTGGAAAGGAAAAATTTCTTGACCTCTTCTAGACCAGTGAACAAGAATCTAGATTTCAAGCAATCATCCTTATCTGTACCACATATATGTTTGTTGAATCCAGTTTTATCAGTTAAAATAACACCAATAGATAGTCGTATGCCAGCAAAAATTAGAACAAAAAGCAAACCACAAAGCAACAGGGAAAAAAAATAAAACCAACCAGAAAATATTTCCCCAAACTCTCAAACTCTTTGTTAGTCTTCAGAACATAGTTTCAGCCTCTTTTGTTTCCATTTTATTTGCTTTGATTTATAAGAGATTTTATTACACAGATATTTAAAGAAATTAATGTTTAATGTTGTTTATACAATAAGTCATGGGTCTGATGCAAATTTTATTGAAATAAAAAGTGAATCTTTTCATTATTTCAGATTGTATTGGATTAACCTTGAAAGCCCCGTGTGAAGAGAAAATTTAATATTTGTTATTCTTTTATTTTTGTGTGTGTTCATTATTTGTTGTTTTTTGTGTATTATTGAATTCAAATCAGAAACTATAGACATACTATGTGACTTGTCTAATCTATTGTGGCAGTCATGACTAATCAACACACACAAAACAACATTTTGTGATTGCTATTTTCAGTTTTTGGATCCTTCCTGAATATAAGGTCATTCTTAATCAAAAATATAACTTTTTCTAAGAAAGGTGATTTTCTTCCCTAATGCATTCTAACAGCATTTTCAATTGTTTTAGAGTTTAATAGTAGTAGTAGTAGTAATTTTGTCAAAGTTTATACTGAAGACGCTTGCTGACACTACCTCCAGTGAATTTTGACAAACAAAGAATTCAAACTTGATTTCAGTTATTCATTTTTACACATAAAAACGACGAATGGAAAAGTAAATTTTCTCTTTTATTCAATTACTTTATTAAAAATATGTGCATCTGAATAGTATAGAAGTAGGAGAGAAGACTGAGAGATCTATTTCTAACTATCAAAATTGAAATATTGTCATTTTGCACAACCAGAAAACACAACACAGACTGAGCTGCTGTAAACCCTTAGTAAAATCTTGCCTGGTTTAAAGGTATCTTTGTTAGGAACACATGAATACAAAGGGACAGACAATCCCCATTCCTAAAAATGGGGATTCCTCTTTGAGAGAAGAGTGGCAAGAGATAGAAGAGGACAACAGTAGTCATAGCCAGTCATAACTTAGTGATGTGCAGAAAAATTTGCATGACTGTTAATTATATAGACAGAAACTCCAGTAATTACCAGATTGATTAATATTTATGATATAGTCATACATAACTTTTATCAGAATTTACCTATGAAAAATTATCAACAGGAATTTTTTGTGTGCATCTGAGTTTGTTTTAAATGAAATAAAAATGGAGAATTCTTGAATAGTTTCACAAATTTATTTAAAAGTACTTTTTTCTTTTTGTATTTCTATGTTTAAGCTGTATTTATGTAGAAATTCTACACACAATATTGCTAATATATTAACCAAAAAAAAAAAAAAAAAAAAAACAAAAAAGGGCTTTAA
>VYXD01009093.1:21207-34766 GCA_013397195.1 Hylia prasina | reverse complement strand
ACAATCAAAGTCTTCTGCTTGGCTTCTTTCCATCTACTGCCACTACCTAAAGTTGGTGAACACCTTCTCGTTTTTCTGCAAGTCTGGAAAGAATTTGAGGATCGTTTAGTATTCCATTCTGATTATTCATAAAATAATTGCAACCCAGGAGTCCTTCATATTTCTCTTAGAAACGTGAGTGATATCATTAGAAATATTTTTGGAAGCAAGAGAAAGATGATATAAAAATAATTAGGACACTAGGAAATGTGCCAAGGTTCTGAGTTTAAAGTTTTTCTTCTCCCTCGTTTTTCCTAAGAAATGTATTTATTTTAATTTACATTTTGATTAGGTTCCCAGCAGCAGATGGAAGGAATTTAAGTCAATTTGCAATAGGATACAGACATTATAGCTAATGAAAATCAAAGAAAAATACAACCATCTCTTGCTCTCTTTTTGGACAATTGTCTTCAGAATAATCAGCATCATGAGAAAAACAAACAAACAAACAAAGAAAAACTTTCCAAGGCCAGATGGTCTCCATGCCTTAGTGCTGACAGAAGTAGCAAGCAATACAGATAAAGAAACCTGTTCACAGATCTATTTAAAATATTTTTAGAACAATAAGTATACTGACAGGCACAGCTAAATTCTGTCTGTATTACAACAATCTAGAAGTTCTGTTAAACAAAACATTCATTTTTATTAAATTAGGGTGTGATGGGGACCAGCACAAGTAACAAATTACTTTTATGTGAGCTGGAGTACTGCAGATCCATCCTTCCTACATTTAGATAACTACTCAGAAGCTTGAACAAGAAGAAGCCTCTCCATCTCAGGTTCTCTCTCTAGTTAGTAAAAAGAGATAAAAACCTCTGTCTAATGACTCAGTGACCCAAAAATGTGAGTAGACTTCTGATGGTGACTAAAATTTTCCTTTGACTACAATATGAAACTCTTCTCCAAGCTCATGAATAAAAGCAATAATGAATATGGGCTATAATACTCTTGTTTGTCTCATCTTTCCTGCGTGCAACAGCATAGAAGGAGATACATCACTACAAAATATGGATTAGAAATAATAAAAGTATTCATCATGGCTGCTTAAGAGCAGACTGTCCAACCCCTGCTGGACCATGAAAAATAATGCTAAGCAAATAACTTCTCACAGGCAACACTGCACTTCCATTTAGCTATTCAAATAAGTGATAGGACCAATGACTTCCTGTCACTGCCCACAACATCATGGAATCTCCTGGAAGATAAGACATTTCCCCGTGGCAGAAGGATGCCCCTCAGGCCTCCCAAGGATGGAATTACACCTTCTGTTCCCATGCCTGGCTGGCTGTCACTGTTGCTGCCTTACAGATGTTTCTGTAATCTCATCTACAGGGCTGTCAAGGGTAGACACGGCATAGCTTCTGCAGACAACCTTTCCTATGCCTTCCCCAGCCTCACTGTCAAGAGCTTCTCCTAATATGTGAAGCAAATTTTCTGTTAGATTTTAGAACCTTTTTGTTTTTTCCAGTGTATTAGGATGATGAAAAATAAAGGTTATTATTGCTTTCTCTGATTATGTCCCTCCCTTACAGCGCTCCTAGGCCGAGTAGCTTCCATTCCATGTTCTGTCTTAGGCGATGTTCTTTGGGATTCTGATTGCTGGCCTCCATTTTTGTTAATACCCCCTAATTAACCAGAAAGGCAACATCTAAATTGGACAATGTTCTTGCTGAGGCCAAAAGTTGAGTAGGTCTTGTAGGGACGAATTTCAATTACACATTTCAGCATGCTGTTTGACTCTATTGCCATATGACTAGTCTTATTCATCTAATGATTCATTAAAAAATCATGATTTTTTTTTCCTGTTGATCTGTTGGTGAAGCAATAGATTTCTATCCTGTATTTTCACAATCATTGGATTTTAAAAAGTTGCATTTCCTTCTACTGCAGAGAGTTCCTTTTTTGAGCTTTCTCAAATTCACTTTGAATTGTAACCATGTGCTGTAAAACATCTGTTGTCCCTCATGCTCTGATTGTACCTACAAATTTAAAATATAGTCATTCAGACCAAAAGAAAAACATAGAACAGGACTAAACCCACATAATTAAGTAGACACATTTATCTACAACCCAAAGATGGAAAAAAAACCAAAGAAAAACTAACTCTGGAGGTTACTTTTCTCTTTCTACTCTTATGGCATTAGTTTATAAACTCTGACCATATTAATATTAATATATACAATACCATTAGGTGGTATTTAATGTTATATGTCATAGTCCAGGTTCTGTTGGACTAAAAAACCTTGATATGCACTGTGACTTCCTCCACACAATTCTTTCAACAGCTCTTAACATTCACTATGTAAATTATGCTTGTTTATATTGCCAATTTACCTCCTGTTTAAACCACATTGGAATTTGGCCTATTGAGTTTCTGTTAATCTGCCAGGCAGGATTTGGCCTACATTGGATAGAAGGAGGGCGGAGGGATGAGGAGAGAAAGAATAATAAAGTAATCCTCAAACATTTTTATATATTAAAAAATTAACTAAAATAAGCTATGTAAAAATGTTTCTTTAAATTTCTAGCTCACTCTTCATTTTAAACAGTTATTTCCAGAGGGTTAATTAGTATGCAATTCTTCCAGGAAGAGGAAAATAATTTCCCACCAAGCTTAAATTTGGCAAAACCCAATCTACATCACTTTGTCATTACAACAGAATGTATTTATTTTATTTAAGTATCAAGTGGATATATTTAAGGCATGGGAAGGGGGAGGATGGAAATGAGCTATTGAAGTCTTACGTTCATTTTTTATCCATTGCTTTTCCATAAAGGTACAAATACATTAAAAATATCAGCTCATGCAAATCTTAGGAGGTTCCATCCTGCTAAAAAAAAAATGTCCAAAGTCTCTAATTCACTTAAGTTGCACTGAGTGATTTTTACTGTATGTACAGTAGAAAAAACTGTTAACAATGTATATAATCAAGGTGTTAATTTTTCTTCTGTTTTTCAATCTCCTTTTTCACATCTGTTCATCTGCTTCAGGCTTTTTTTTTCTTTCTTTTCTTTTCTTTTTTTTTTTTCCCCAGAACTTATACAGTACTTTCCTTGTGTTAAAAGCAAACCAACAGACAAATAAAGAGAAGAGGAACTTGTCAACTTATAACCTACATTGTCTAATAAACGTCTGTGAACTGTAGTCATTCTTCTTTCCCTGCATGGGACCTCCATGTAAATGGAAATGGCATGGATTAGTTTTATAAAGTGGCGGACCATGTTTGAGCTGTCTCCTGCTCCTGCCCTTCCTTCTGATTGCATGAAAATGCTCTCTGTGGGGTTAGATCAGTTGGAAAAAGGCTAAAATCAGTACTTCTTTTGGGCTCAGACTACCTCAAAGGCAATGAGGTATAGTGGAAGAGAAAGAGGTGAGAAACTGGACATGACAGAAAATTTTTAAGGTGTTTGTGAATAGGGAGAATACAGACAAGCTCACATCATCTGTTCCCAGAGGTACAAAAAAGAATCTCACACATAGGAACCTCGTAGTCATTCCATTTGTCTCCTTCCTACCCAGTTTTGGACAGAAGATTAAGAATTCCAACTCTGAAGGTGGTGATAAGATTAAAAAGAGGAAAATAAGAACGTAAGGCAGAGGGGTAAAATTATCAGAAGACAGGAGAATAGAAGTGAAATTCTAAAGAGAGTTATGATGATCTTTTGGACCAAACAGCCACGAACAACAGTGAGGAAGATGTAAACAAGATTGCTGGAGAAATATAAATACAGACAGGTTGCAACCATAGAGATGGTGGCAACAGGGACATGGTTTTAAACAGGGTTGATTTCCTTCCAGAATTGACCAGTAGTTGTCCATTCATACTTTGTGAGGAAGAAATGTAAGAAATGTGAGTATGGTTTTTAATAAGCATAAAAATATTCCTCTGCTTCATGACTGGTTACTTTCTTAGTTCAAATGAAGCCTGTCTGAAATTTTAATGGGTAAACTTGATAGAATAACACAAGGTGTAATTGTGCAGTGTAATTTAATTCTGGGAGAAAGAATTTTTTATTTGTTTTATGGTTTTCTTTTGTTTTAGGTTTTTTGTTTTGTTTTTGGGCTGTTTCTTGGGGGTTTTTGTTTGATTTTGTTTTTTTAGTAAATTTCAAACAATAGCAAGTTAGAAGATCATCAAACTTGCAAAGTTAAACATGATAAAGTTACAAAATGCTAGCATTTACTCCCTTCTCGATGACCTTAATTTAGCTGCTTTTTTTTTGAGATTCCTTCCATTGTTTACTCGGAAAGATTATAAGGATAAGCATCAAGAAAATTGGATATATTATCTTCTCATAGACATGCAGTTATACACACAAACCCCAAGTTGTCTTTCACAAAAAAAATCTAGTCAACAATCTACACCTTTGACATCTGTGTGCAAAGGTTTGTAAGTTCCTTGTGACCCTGAGCTTAAATATTAATACCCAATTCTATAGGTACATATGACAACACTAGCAGTAAAGTAAAAATTACCTAATAAAACCTTGTGTACTGGTTTAGGGGCTTGATACTGGAGTATCTGCAATGCAACTGTGATGTATTCTCAGTTTGTGTCAGCATGCCAAGAGCTGCAGGAGTTCAACAAAGAGTAACCTTCAGTTCAGAAAAGGCTATCTACATCTTTTCCACATGATGAATTCCCCCACAGACTGGCTGATGGGGCACACACAACACATAAATCAAACTTAACTCAATTTCCACTTTAGTTTTTTCAGCTCACCTTTAAAAATAAAACAGCATATTCTCTTAGTCTAAGGACACCCGAGCAATACAAGGGAAAGAAGAAGAAAAAAAAGAGGCAATATATATATTTTAATGAAAACTTGGTAACCTGCAAAAATAAGCTTTTTTACTCTTTAGAAAGATGCTAAAACTGCAGTGTCCACAATTTTGGGGTAACTGAGGTTTTCAAGTGTCCCTTGTGATAACAGGATCAGTACAAGAACCAATTGTGTTCAGTTTATGTACCAGCAACTCAAAGGTAGGCATAAAACACGCACAAAGGACATGAAATTTGCTGATGAAACACAATGGAGGAAAGAAAAACAGTTGAAAAAAAAAAAAAAAAAAAAAGAAGTACAACAGTATAGTACTAAACACTCAAAATGAGCAAAACCACAGGTGTGGGCATGTGGTTTGTTTGGTTTACTGTGGAGAGGGGATGGGGAGTATATATTAAAAATAGACAAGACAAAGGAAATATGAAAAAAGAGAATAACTCCAGTGGCCACTAGAGTACTAATACAATAGGTAAGGGAAAGCTCCAGTGGAGAGAGGGATTTAAACTTAAAAGCATTCAGAGCAGTTGGTAAACCACAGGAGAAACCACAAGAAATAAAACCAGAAAAATATTAAAGAAATTTCTATAAAAGCTCTTCTGAGTTCACTGTGCAAAAAAGCACCAAGGTTCTCTGCAGTTTCCAAACCTTGGCTGGCTTAATGCTTCAACACACAAGGAATATGACAAATATCAGTTTTTATCTATTTCTTGTTCACACTCAAAACTGAATTTGGAAAAAAAAAAAAAAAAAAGCTTTAACAACAACAACAAAAACAAAANAAAAAGCTTTAACAACAACAACAACAACAAAATACATTACAATACAAAACAAAACGATACAAAATAAAAAGATCTGCATGTTTCTGCAAGCAAATGTCTCTCAGTTTTTACTTATAAATACTTTTTTTTTTTTAATTAATCCTACAATTTTTAGGAAATAATATGTCCGGCTATATCTTTATTGTTTATTTTGAAGGAAGGGTTTATATGTTTACACCTCCAAATAACAATAAGATCCAGAGCCTGTAATGGATTTTGTAATTGGTTTGAGAAGAGTAATATCCATTCTTCCATCTAAAGAGAACTGCATCCACCTTTTCTCCTGGAAAGGCTGGATGACGCTGTGTCTCCACTTTGCATACAAAAATGCAATGGATAAACATACCAAGGCTTCTCCCCCCCACACACCCAGCCACTGATCAAGCAAAGCAAACAGCAACAGGGAGATGTCTTGACTTCAGCAGTTAGTCCTTAACTCCATCCATTCCTGAACCTGTGTTCTTGTGCAGAAGGTGTAGCCAAGACCTTTTTCAGTATTAATTTAAAGAGATATTAACCTGGAGTAATTTCTGTCTATTTATTGCAGAAGTCTGAGGTCCCAAAGGATGTCTGATCAAGGGTTTGTAACAGACTGAGAAGGGATATTAGGCAGAGATCTCTTATAGATCACTGAGGTTCCTGGAGTCTATCAAATCAGTCAGGAGAGAAGTCTAATAGCAGATACAGTCTGGACAATAAATGCAATTTATATTAAAATAGATAAATTATATAGTGTTTGAGAAAGAGCTATTTTTTATTAGTTTAATTAANTTCCCAGAACTTTCCTTCCCAGAACTTCCTTTCCCTTCATTTCTCATCCTCTTTTTTCTTTAAGTCTTCTTTGCCTTTAATGACATTCAGGTCATCTCTTTATTTTTTTTCCTCCACGTCTTGTTCATCTGTAATGTAGAAAAAGAAATATGTAAATATTTTTGTTCAAAATCTGTTTCATTAACTGTGCATGTAGATTATAACCTTTAGCTAGACAGAGTGGGATCACCAATAACTTATACAGAACAAACAAAAAAACCTAAAACCCCTCTGGCAATAATCAGTGTCCAGGTTTTGACAAGCACAGCAGAACTGCAGCCATTGCTGAGTGAAAATTCTGTCTTATCAATTCCTTTACTGTCTGACAGAGAAAGGAAAACAAAGTAAAAGTAGGTCTAGAGGGAGGAAAACTAAAGGAAAGGAGAAGAAAAAAAGAACACAATGTAAAACACAGCTGCAGCATCTGGAATATTGTAATTCTTGAAAGATGGTTCCTTCTTCTCTTCAATATGAAACTCAGCCCTGTTTTGAATATTGAAAAAAAAATCAACTTAGCTTATGAAGCCAATACGAATAGATTTCTATCCAGAGATTAACATGACTACGACCATTTGATACTGAAGACATAGGATTGTTGTGTGAGTAATTGTTAACTTCAAAATTGGAAGTTATTTGAGAGCAAGTAGTGAATTTTGACTTTTAAGTGTGTGAATAAAGGCTGTTATCCACTTTATTCTCTTGTAAATACCTTTTGGGATGCTACGTTCTCTCCTCAGCCTTCCCAAGAGACAAATTACCCCCTTTTACTCTGTATCATAATGTAAATATAATTGGTATCATATTGATAAAAAATCCATTAGAAGCTTTGTGAGATTTTCAGATGAACTTCTTTTAAGAGAAATTGCATACTTAACCTGCTCAGACACTTTTAGACAGTTAGTCATGTATTTAGAGCCTTAGGCATTTGAACTTCTTTACAAATCTTCTGGAATGTGCACACCACTCCATATGTGACAATGGATGCCTTACTTGAGGCAGTGACAGACCACACATTTCCTCTGCAAGTCTTGCATCAGAAACATCTTTAAAAACTTCAGATTCAGACTGGTGGAAGGAAACATTTTGGTTTGTTTTATGTAAGTGCCCATGCAGCCCAAAAAGAGCTTTACATTGCTGGAAATGCCGCCACAGGGCCTTGTACTCGAAGATTTTCTCTACAGTGTCCATCTCTGCTGGCTAGGGTGTGAGAGGTGAGGCGTTATGGTCAGCAGTATGTATAGCCAAAGGGATAAACCATGTCTTTGAACTGAAAATTATTGATGTCCCTATAGAATTTTGGGAATCTGGGATTTTTGATGTTTTTGGGGGCTTCATTTGTTGGTTTTTCTGATTTTTTTTTTTTTAATTTTAGTAGGAAAACATTTTTATTTAAATAAATAAAATATGCTGGGAGAAAAGAAAAACAACACACAAACAACCGTGATTTTAAACATAACAGTCTTGCTACTAAAAAAACCACATATTTTTCTTTTCTCTTGCCCTGAAACAAAAACTTTTTGTTTCACTCAGAATATTAACAAATAATATTTCTTATCAATTTTTGAATGTTTCAGGATCTCAACAGAAGCAGTAAAAAATCTAATTGAAAATTTTGAGAAAGAAAAGAAATCTTCATGTGTTATTTCCCAACATATTATTTTAATAAAAAATAAACAAGAATGATTTATTTACTCATCAAAGAACAGAAAAAAAATATACTAAAGCTGCCCGTAGAGGAAAAAAGTAAGAAAATCTCCAGTTAAGTACAATATCTCCCTTTTAAAAAGCTTTTTGGCCCCAACACAATTTACTTGAGACTGTGAGTCAGAGGACCCCTCTATTCCCTGAATACTCACTCTATCACTTAATACTGATTTAACAACTACAAGAAGAACTTTACTGTTTAAATATTTAACATTCCATTCAAATGTGAAACAGCACAGTAGAAACGTGTTCACAGTCTCTGACACAGGGTCCCTTACAGGAGAAAAGTAAGGCCATGTAAGAGCAGAAGTCAGAAAGTCAAAGGCAAAAAATTAGGTGCTATTAGCAAAGGAAGCAAAATGGATCAAGAAAAAGTTCTCCAAGAGTCTAAGAAATGAAGCATGGAAGAAAATGTTAAGTCTGCTACTTCGCAGAAGGGAAGAAGGAGATAATAGATGGTAAGGAGAATTCTGAAATATGCTTGATGGGTTTGATGCTTGAGCTTGATGAGTTTGGTGCTTGAGTCAGTGAAAAGGCAGTAAACAAAGGGAGAAAGAGGCCATGAGGCAAAATTAGGATAGCTCAGGTTAAAGAATATGGGATAATCTGAACATTGCCCTGAGCAAAGACTGATGAAATTTAATCTATACTTAAAGAGTCTGCCAGGAGAAGTGTGAGGGAATATTTTGCATCCATTTTTGAGCACTCCTGAGGAAGTCCAGTTGAACTGGGAAAGTATAGTTATATTCTGGGATTTGGAGGAAGCATATCAGTGGGACTCCAGGCCAGTAAATTTGTCTTCTTTAGTAGTGTGCTAGTTAGCATTACACTAGCATTGGAATGTTCTTTTCTGCCCCATAAGCAACTACAAAATATTTTTTTCTGTCTTTTAGGACAGGGAGCAGAATGAATCTCTGGCAGTCTGGACAACTTATGTCCTGATCACTGGTTTCAAAGGAAATCTTTTCTGTGGATTTCAATGAACTTTCCATCAGCATGTCTATGAATGCTCTGAATGAGAATGAGAAGAGGATTATGAGTGTAAACAGAAGCTGAAATGTTTCAGTCTATTTTCATGGGTCCAGCAGAGAGGATTACAGAAAGTAAAGAAAAAAGTATGAATACATTGATTTGGGGGGCTTAATAACTTAAAGCTCAGCACATAGCATAAATATATATTTTAATTTTCTTCTGGTTTAAGCCAGACAATGCAGAAAGAAAAAAAAAAAGTTTAACAGGTGATGGTTTCAATCACATTTTAAACAAGATTCCACTTGCTTTTCATTGTGCACCTAAAATTCAGAGAATGAAACTAAAAACCGAGCACCTGATTCTACTCCAACTTAAAAGACTTTTTACAGTTTGTGAGAATTGTCACTGAATGAAAATGTGCAATCTAGACTCTCACAAGCAAGAGTAGGATCATAGCAATAGCATCATTATTACAGTTTGAATGCCTGACTTTTTAGCTAGATGAGTGTTAAAACACATTCAAGTAACTTGTAGATGAAGTTTCATGCCTAATTTACAAGCATTAAGAGGGTTACATGTGCAGATTAGATAATTATGTACACACACAGTTACCATTTGACATTTGCCCAGACAATTATCTAATCTGTGCCTGGAATTGTGGACCCAACTTGACTGTGTCTGACACTTGCTATCAAACAGTGTGAACTTCACAGGCAACTTCCCTAAGGTCCTGGGCTTCGGCTAGCAACTTGGGGAACAGAATGCATTAACTTCCTCTAGAGGTAACTGATATCTTCCAAGAATCTCATCTGCAGAGAAAATATATCACAGTCTTGGATATGTGAAGGAATGGCATTAAATCACTGAAAATAAATTTTTAAATATAAATAAGAGGTAAAAACATTAATTACACTTTGTAAAGACAAGTTCAGGGAATGCTACCTATAGAGTAGTATGGCAACAAATCATCAAGACAATCCTAGGAAAATAATATTTCCATTACAGGATTGGCTTGCATGTTATATTGGTCCAGGAAAATTCATAACATTTCTCACATGGCATATGAAAAGCCAAGGAAGACGAGCATGATTAATTGGTAATTTATATTAGGCTTTGCAGGATCAGAACCTCAATTGCATTATTAGAGGCACTATGTAGACTGGGTAATGAAAAAAAAGTTACATAGTTGAAACTATCTGCATGTTTTTAATCATTTGATTATCACCACACTGATCTCTATTATTTTCATAAAAGGTAAGTCCTGAAACTTGCCAGGCATGTTGAGCCCATGCAGTTAAAATTGCAATGAACTTCACTTTTGGACTTATAAATGTTGACATGTTCCCCTCTCTTTCTCTTTTCCCTCTTTATTTTCTAGGAAATGAATACCACAATGGAGTATTATGCACTATATTTCAAAAAGAAAAGAATGATTGGAATGGATTCTGAGAAGAGAAAGAGAATAATTAAAAGGACTGGAAAATAATGCTGGCATTTTGAGGAAAGGTTAACAGAGGTGGCCATGCTCAGTCTGGAAAAAGGGAGATTGAGGAGAGACATAAAATTTCTACCCGCAAATATGTAAAGGGATATTGTAAAAGGAGAAGGAATGAATTATCCTTCCTAGCTGATGAGGAGCAAGAGGTAACACGCTTATACTACAGACAGAAATATATGTTAAAATTCAGGCTTGTTGAATAATTGAAAAATGTGTTTGCTGGTATGTTTTCTAAATCTGAGAAAACATTATCTATCTCCTTTTTGTTTGGTTTAGTACAAAAATTCTGACAAGCATTTTCTCTTTATATACATGTTAGTAAAAGGGCAATTATTCTCAGGAACAGCAAATGTACTCAGAAAGCATGATAAAGGCTGTGCTACTGAGTACATTGTCAGACCAATAGAAAGCATGAATTTATGCTCAAATTCAGAAATATTTATGCTTAAACATTGCTGCAAGTTTGTGTTTAAAAGCACATCACTTCTTATTTGAGATGTTCAATACTATTAGAATGAGTTTGGCTCTTACACAAAAATTGAAATTAACTTCTCCAGTAAGAAGTTACTTGTTCCAGTAAGTTACCCTTTTCACAAAAAACAGAGTACATGCCTGAAGTTAAACACAAGAGTTTTCTTCCTGAAGGCACTGAAGTAAAATATTTAGGTTTTGGTTATATTTGCCATGTGTTAAGCTGATGTACCTTAAAGGATTTTTGATCCCATTTTATGTTTCATGAAGGTCAGGATCAGGCCTGTGTTTTTAAATCTATTCAATTTAATCTTCTAAAGGTATAAATTAACAGAACTTTACTGACTCAGATAGAACCATCTTGCTATGCTCTCTACATACACCTCACACTGACCATGATACCATAATTTAATATCTGTCTGTCAGCAGTCTGTGAAGTTGTCAGCTTCTCTCTTGCTGTCTCCTATAAGTGTCTAAGTGCAGGGATACTCTTATTTTAACAACCAGCAGCAAAATGCCACTAACTCCATGGTGGAACATGTCACCATCGTCAGAGGGGAGGAAAGCAAGAGGAATGTTGCCTGCAAGTGAAAGTGAAGGGAGCATTTTAAGTAGATAGAATATAATTATTCCATTTGGAATTTAGCCAGATCATCTGGCTATATACGCTGTATTTGCATGAGGTGTCTGGGGAAAATCATAGATTTCGAATGGTCAAAATTTGTCAAGCCGTTGGTTTTACACCCCATCCATCTGAAAGCAGTGTAGTTGCACTTCACTATTTTCATTCAAAACCACTTAAAAAGGTGAGCTCCTATATAATTGGAATTTTAAAGCAGTTCATGTTGTGTTTATGGAGCAATCACTACTAAATGATTTCATTTAAATTTTTCATAAGCTACACTTTATGAAAAATTAAAAGAAATAGACTCTTCAGAAGCCTTGCTAAGAAATAAAGTCTCTTAAAGGAATACACATGCCATCTAAGCACACATATTTTCAAACGTCGAGTTTTCAGCATACAGATAAAAGAAAGCATTAATAGGGAGAAAGAGGTAGACACTTTTTCCTTATCCTGTCAGTAGTTTTCATTCAGGTAGAATATCAGAAATGGACTGAAGCAACTCAGGGAGATTCAATCCAGCAATGACAACACTCAAAAGAATGGATGCAAAATGGTAGATCAGTGAAGAAGAAAAGCTGGTCTTCACCACTTCAGTTGACACAGGCCTGTTTTTTAGCCAAAACTGTATCATACACAGGACCAAAGAGAGCTTTAGCAAGCAGACCTAGTCCAACTGATAACTAATTAAAACTCTGTCTGAACAGACACCCCTGGTGCTAAGCCTCTGTCCAGTTTTGAAATTCCAGTAGTCATTATTTCAGCCAGATCCCTGCTAGAAAATAAGTTATAGACTTTTCCAGGGAATTTAAGAGCAGACATAGTGCCATCCTGAACCTCTGATTTGTTGTCAGAGCCCCAGAGCGAGTGCAGGTAGGGTGTTTGGGCAATGCCCTCTTTGGGAACCTGTGCTTTGAGAACTTCCAGTTCAACTAGTTTGAGAGACCCAACCAATGGGATTATTATCAATTAATGTGGAATAAAAGCCCTTTAAATTGCAGCAGAAGTGGTTACAGTGCTTTCATCACCTAATCCATATGGCTTTATTTACGTAACCCCAACCTGTGTATCCCAAAATTGTAGGAGATTTAAAAAGCACTCAGTAGGATATATTCTATTGTTTCAAGTATACTTCCATTTCAAACACCAACAGTCCTATTTAGATTTTCAATAGTTCAGACCAAAAAGAAAAAAAAAAATGATAGGAATACAAAGAAAAACAAAACACTCGAAGATTCTGGAAATAAGATGTGAAAGTTCGGGGATTGAATCTGTGGGAAAAAGAAACCGAAAAATTATCATACACAATCAATGAAAAGTATATTCTTTAAAAAACTCTTTAAAATGGGAAAAGAAGGAAAAGGAAAAAAAAAAAAGTGTCTCATTAAAATGAATCTAGGTTGATTTACAGTAGCTGTAATCAAGGGTTACCCGACCTTATAAGCTGTGCTATTCCATTTATAATAAATCTCAGTAGTTAAAAATAGATGAGCTTAGGACAGATAATAAAAGGAACCGTTTTAGAAAGTTACATGATTATTACAGAGAAGTTTCACCATGCCATCTGTCGACAGCAACCATGGTAGCGCAGTGATGAAGTGTGGAGAGGTTTCTGAAAGGTGTTTGAAACAATCCAACTTCTACCTGTTTTTCTGTCAAAATTCTCACCAGCCTAATGTCTTGACACATGAACTGAGGAAGAGCCACAATTTTACGATTTCTTTTTTGAATACCTGAACCGAGGAGGAGCTGCAATTTTTTTTTGAATAATGTATTGAGAACAGCTCTGAGTAGATGGGACTTGGAGGTGTTTGTGGACAAGAAGCTTGACATGAATCTC
>VYXD01009093.1:0-20962 GCA_013397195.1 Hylia prasina | reverse complement strand
GGGGAAAAAAGAAAAAAAAAAAAAAAAAAAAGAAAAAGGTAAAGATTCTGGTGCTTAAACAAAAGTATGGCAATACGAAAATCCTTCCCAGGTTCTTTGTCTAGAAAGACTTCACAAGATGTTTGTCATATTTACATGCACATGCACACATACATGCACACAAATATTTGTTGAATTAATTGCTTTACATATATAGATTTTTTTATAATTTGCCACTGTTTCTTTATTAATTTAATTGGCTGGTAGTTATCTGAGCTTCCAGTGGGAAAAAATTAGCTAAAAAACTCAAGCATTTGTATTTTAAGACACTTTTTTTTATTATTTTCAGTATTGTAACTTTTATTTGATGAAAGTTACTATTAACATATTTTCATAATCTTCTCAGCCTAGCAACAGCAGGAGTAAAAGGTGTGAGGGGCATGCAATATTCATGAAATTAAGGAGAGTTGAGATGAAAGGGAGTTCCATTAGGGAGACCAAGTGTGACAATATGACACATATTTGCATATTTTACACTTTAAATCTTTTCAGCACATCCAAGTTGATATATGGATGTAAACATGCATTGCCAGTTTTTAGCATATTATAAGCCCTCAAGACTTTGCATGCATTTTAATATGTTTCATTATTGCTGCAGATTTTAATTTCGAAACTGCACAGCTTTGATGGAAGAAAGCTGGAAGTCAAAGCATCTGGCCTCTGCTTCAGGCAAACACAACCTTTTCCTTGAACACTTTTTATATGAGCAATTCTATTTATTTATGTGTGTGTAAGTTGTGTGTATGTGTGCATGCAAGGGGTGTGAAATGTGAGATACACTTTCTTTGACGCACATTCTTTGGAGGAAGGGAAAGGGAAAGGGAAAGGGAGGAAAACCATCTGGATTCTGTAGGTATATAGATCTTCTAACCAGTCTAATTCTTTTATATCAGCTATAGTTTTCTGATAGTCCACCAATACAGAAAATATTGCAAGATCCATGACTATGTTTGTGTGGTACCTGTTTTTTGTTTTGTTGTTTGTTGGTTTGGTTTGTTTCCTTTTCCTTTTAGCACTTCATCATCTGCATCATTTTTTCATTTAATTGCATACGGAGAGTATGACTCAATGTTGTAAGGAATATCATGACTCATAATAATAATATGGTAGTTATTTCTTAGCTTGTGATC
Organism: Hylia prasina; assembly: GCA_013397195.1. Classification (NCBI taxonomy): domain Eukaryota; kingdom Metazoa; phylum Chordata; class Aves; order Passeriformes; family Sylviidae; genus Hylia; species Hylia prasina. Next base: position 19,793 of record VYXD01009093.1, on the reverse strand, counting down.
TTCATATCATAATACCTTACAAATACCCATTCATCCTTTACACTTTCTCAGTTAGGTGTACTAACACCACCTGTGCTCAAGGAACAAATATATTGTTAAATAGCTACAGAATAGTCATTCAGCAGAAACCAGCACTTGCTACAAATAACCTTGTAGGTGGATCTGAGCTGCCTTTATTTCCCTTATTCACGAGAGAGAGAAAGAAGTATTTCAAGGGATAATGTTTTGTGGGAAAACTGTGAATTAAGGTATGTTTTACTTCTGATGTTGCAGAATTTAACTTAATGTAACTTACTGAGAGAGAGCTACCTTACATGAACATAAGTAAGACACAACTTTTCCTGCTCAATCACCAGAACCACCACAGTTATGTATAAGATAAATAAGTAGCTCAGAAACTGCAACAGAACAAGGTCCTTAGAAATTGGAATTCCTTTCTGTTTCTTTCTTCCACAGCCACAAAAGACTGTCCTAACGGAATATCCACAACTTATCTGGCTAAATTCTTCCAGTATTGCACATCCCTCAGCAAAGACTTTCTTCCTAATAGCTAATGAAAACCTTTCCTCTTTGAAGCCATTTGAAGTAAGTTTGAAGCCATTTGCCCTTGTTCTACCACTCCATGCTCTTGTCCACAGTCTCTCTCCAGCTCTCTTGAAGGTTCCCCCTTTAGGTACTATAAGGTTTTAGAAGGTTTCCCCAGAGTCTTCTCCAGGCTGCAAAATCCCAGCTCTATCAGCCTCTCTCCATAGCAGAGGTACTCCAGTCTTCTCAGCCTTTTCATGACCTCTTCTGGATTTGTTCCAAGAGGTCCATGTTCATATGTTGGTGGCTCCAGAGCTGGATGCAGTACTCCAGGTGGGTGTCTGTCTTGAGTTTGCCTTAATTGAATTTTTGATAAGAATGAAAGGTCAACTATGGAAATGACCGCCTCTGTAAAAATATTACAACTTACTTTTTGCTTGACAGAACTACTTAGAGAAGCTGGACAGGTGTCTATAAGCCATATTTAAGAGAGAAGAGAACTGGAAAAAGTTCTCTTTTTATTTCCTGGGTCTTTTGCTAGGAGGGAGCCCCTCCCCATCCTCTAGATGGGGTGTCAGGTCAGGCCTGCACGGCTCGGTCTTTGGGATGGGGTTGGGGAAAGAAACTCAGGCTGGCTCCACCAAGCCCAAGCTGGGCTGGCCTGGGCCTGGCTGGCTCCAATAAGCCAGGTTGGACCAGGTCGGGCTGGGCTTTGGTACAACTGCCAAAAAGTCCTACCATGGTGATCCCGGAGCAGTACCCAGTGCAGAGCTGGGCTGAGCAGTGAGTTGCCAGCCATCCAGCTGACGTTGCGGAAAATCATGCAGCTAAACCTAGATCCGCCTCCATGGCCTACTCAGAAAAACATTCCCTGGAACTGAACATGTCAGGGGCTGGAAAACAACCATGCTGCCAAAGCAGCCACCACCATTCAACACTCAGGTCAACACCTGAGCAGCAGGACCTGAAATCAACACCACGAGCAGCTCCAGGCTGCCACCCCACAGGGATCACATGGCCATCCACAGGCCCGGGCTGTATATTAACTTTTTCAGCGCACAGAAACCTACAAACATCAATCTTCTCTTGAGTACGAGAAAAAGGTGAAGACATGAAGCTGCCCACAGGGCTCTGGACACAGCCCAGGACACGTTTGGCTCTCTGGGTTGTGAGTGCCATGGCTGGGGCATGTCCAGTCTCTCACCCACCAGCACCCTCCAGTCCTTGTCAGCACGGCTGCTCTCAATCCCTTCTCCATTCACCCTGTATTATTGCCCTTCTTAAGTAATTGAATTGAGGCTTTCTTCAAGCAGTACAGATTACAGATGGGACTTTGCAAAAACTTACTTTGTGTTTTCATTTGTTTACATGTTTTCTGAGGGTAAATACTAGCCCAGAATGTGGTAACCTAAATGACATCCTAGCTGTCTGATAATAAATAATAGAATGATCCTTTTCAGACTTAAAAATCTATAAAACTGTGCTGCTGTCAGGGATGAGCACATTCTTGTCCTGAATTAGGGAAGATGGAGAGGAGGGAGCAAGGAAGTCAGTGCATGTAATGTGCTATGGGGGACAAAGTTGTATTAATGAGTGGGTACAAGCCCCAGTAACTGCACTGCAATAAATCACTCCCCATTTTATTTGTTGCATAACAACAGAGTGGGTTTGGAAATACCATGCTCATGTTATAGAAATGGCTCGGGTTTTTTGCTTAATGATTTACTGTGGAATGCAGTGAAAAGTGTTTTTGACAACTAACAGTGATATCAATTCTGTAGCATTATTTTAATTTTCTATATTTTGGTATTACACAGTGTTTTCAGGCAGACCTAAAAACAATACGAAAGTAAAGAAGGCCTTAGCCTAAGCAATACAATATCAGAAGGGAGATGTTACAGCTGTGGTTGGTTGATGGAGTTCAGGAGCACAGAGGCTCTAGGTGAAGCTTCTCTGTTAGGGAGGCCAGTTTAACTCTTCAAAATACAAGTTCAGTGGCTGCTAGGCACAGATATTATTGATGTTCCCCTAAAATTAATAACTGTGTGACAAAATACTGCTTAGCCAGAGTAAGTGGTGGAGAACCATGCTTTGAATTAAACACAAGAGATAGAGACTGAGGAAGAGTGAGAAAAATAACTGCAACAAAGCTTGATCCAGACTTGTCATTACATAGTCACCCTCACAGCACTGTTGTACAAGTTTACAAATTAAAGTCCTTGAACAAAAAGGCTGTAGAAATGGATATTACTGTTATTTCTGTAATCAGTGCATGGTGCCAACACAGGACATCATAGATGTCATCCCTTTGTCTTGGGTTATGGAACCAAAAATGTGTATTCTATTTTCATCTGTTGAAAGCAGTTGGGGAAATGTTTTTTTCTTTATCTGTTGTTACTCTGGGGGAAGGGGGACAGATGCCTTTCTGATAATGATTCAGCTATTAAAACCGGGTGGGGTACTGTTTCTTATCTCTTTCACCACCCATCTTCCCTCCAGGGGGATATTTTCTGCTAATGGGCCATTAAGGCTCACCAATGACATGACACTTTTATATCATCCCATTGTGAGATGCTCCACCCATGGTGGGGGGGTCCAGAGTCCTTACCTAGATAAAAACTGAAACTCAGAGCACCAGGCATCCTGTTTACCACTGGATTCCAGAGGAAGATCAGACTTATCTCACCATCACTGGACCCTTCTTCCACGGGATCATCTCTACCCCAACAGAACCCAATAGGATCATCTCTACTCCAACAGAACCACATCTCCTGTTTCTCCAGGAGGACTGCTTCCAAACACCCTGATCAACAGGGTGTCAGGTCGTGTCCCTGACTCTGTCATGGTTTTCTGGGTTTTTTGTTAGTTTGTTGTTTACTTGTCTTTTTGTAGCATTACATTTGTATTTTTTAAATATTCCTAGTAAAAGAACTATTATTCCTATTCTCAAATCTTTGCGTGGAAGCCCTTCATTGCAAAATTATAATAATTTGGAGGGAGAGGGATTTACATTCTCCATTCCAAGGAAACTCCAGCTTTCCCTAGCGGATACCTGTCTTCTAAACCAAGACACACTTCTAAGTTCACATTCACCAGAAACTGCTGCTTCTGGCACTTATGAACTGTGTGTGTATAGAGAAGCACTCAGACACATTTATGCTGGCAAAGACAGTGTGGGATTCCTGAATTATTGCCACAGCTCTGGTTTTAGATGGCAGGTTTTGACTTAGCACTCCTGAAGTTACATAATAAGAACCTTGTTTATTTCTGAGGGCCTGCAAAATATCTGATCTATTGGTAGCATTGTCCAGTAATGTTTTTGACGACATTTTAATTTTGGCTAATAGATTTAATTTTTTCTAAAATGTTACCACTGAAACTGTCAATAAGGCAGTGAATGGCACATAATCTAGCATGCAGGCTGAGTTTAACCTTTATAAAGGATGAACTGTCACCCTGAATTTCTACAGCCTTCTGAGAAAATTTTAAAGCCTTCTGAGAATCTTTGGAGTTTTCTAACTTTTCTATTAGTCTTCAATTGTTTACATGTGAAAGTGCAGACTTCCAAGGACTTTGTAGGAAAAACAATCTTTGTTTACATTCCTCTCCCAAGGAGACACCTTTGATGGACTTTTGTCTCTGCCAATGTGGATAGAGAGGTGGTAACTTCTCCCTCCAATCCAGAGACAATCCCCAGAAAACTATAAAAAACCCTACTTGTAAATAAACTCGCTTTTTCCTGCCTCTGGAGCTCACTTTGTGTGCTTTGCCTTCATTCCGTGTCCTGTTCTGACAGATGAACCACATGCACAAATATTTCTCAGGGTAGTGGCAACTTCCATGCTGTTTAATTATAAAATATGTTATTGCTTGTACCTCTTTTGCCCCTCCCTAGGCATCTTTCACGGTGTTTAGACTATTAGAGAAGCAATAGAGGCAAGGAGAATCTTCATCTGAACCAGTGCTGCAACCCTCATGTTTTATATTCTTGATATGAGTATTTAAATAGTCAACACTCATGTGTGGTTCATTTCAGGTAAATGGCCAAACTTACATGATTCCACTCGTAACATTCACCATGTGTTCGTGTGACCTTGTTATGATGGTTGAATAGTCTGAGCTGCAAAAAACAGATATAAAATAAGAAAAAGCAAGCTGGCTTTCAGCTTTAATACATGTGAAGCCCAAAAGACCAGAGATAAGAGCTGTCACAAACACTTTGATATTAACATTCCTCACCATAAATCTATAGAAAACACATAATTCTGCCAGCACTAAGTACGCCATTGAGTGTTAAGAAACATTTTTAGTTGTTACTTATTCTCAAATGGGACGGGGATGGAAAGAGGCATAACACTTATATTTGTGCAAAAGCTATTTCCAAGCCTTTCTTATCTCAACTGTATCTGTTAAAATGTGAAAATGCCCTTGTTTCTATTTGCAGCTCTCAAAAAACTCTAAATATTTGTGTTAGACCTTCTTAAGGAGAGACCTTTGCAAAAGCTCAGGAAGAATTGTTTAATAGCAGTTTGAAAGTCAAGGTCAGAATGCACTTGTTTTGCTAAAAGGAGTATGTGGCAAACCCAAATCTTCCTCAAGCAAAATGGTGCAATTTGGAATAATAATTATTACTGCTACTGCATAATTTAAATTTTACACACTGCTTTGAAATATATATCTCCAACTGAGTTTGAGAATTTGGATAAAACTTGTGTTTTTTCCATTTTTTTAAAAACAACCTCTCTGCAGAGTTGCATGCACATTAAAATTCTAATATTGTAATATCAGTACAAGAAACAGGTATATAGCTAATGTACAGATGTATGGATAAAAGAGGAAAGTATCCTAAGTGTATCACATGAAAAGTGTGGTGCCTTTGGGTAAACAGGAGCATGATTAGTATGGTATGTTTTGACACAGCATTGGCTAAATTTGCCCATGATACCCTAAGCAGAATGCAGACAGTTAGGAAGGGCACCTTGAAAACTGATGAAAAGCTGAGAGTATTAAAAAAACAAACAAAAAACCAACAACAACAACAAGAAACCAAACAAAACGAAAAAACAACCATCCAACAAAAAAAACCACAAAAAAAACCCAAAAAACCTCAAAAAAACCCTAAAGAAACCAATGAACAAGCTCTTGTCTGCATGGAAACCAAAGGAAATTTCTTCTCTTTAGGTTTTTCAAGATAATCCTACTGATGTTTAAAACTTGAAGCTCCATGGCGTGTTCCTGGATCAGTTACTGCTCTTGTTACTCTGGGATCTATCCAATTCAGCTGTAAGCAAGCATGAACACCAATGGCTGTAAGCAAATTCTTCTTTATACACACATGTACACATGTCATTGTGCACAGATACTCACATGGAGATAGAAACAAGAAATGTATAATTAAATTTATTACATTTATTATGGGAGATTCATTCTGAGCAATGTTGAGACTGTAATACTTGTTGACCCACATTTGCTCCATCTGTGTCCAAATACATATATAGATTCATAAATATGTGTGTAGATATATATGTATACGTGTGTATAACTGTACAGAAAGAATTTATATATATATATGTACATAAGGAGGGAAAGTATAAACAAAAGATATAGAAACCACAGTAAAAACCTTATCTCACAAATTTCTTAGCTAATTTTCATATCCTTGGAAGACAAATGCATTTCTCTCTGCGAATGAGTATTAAAATGCATTGATTATTCAAGAAGATACCAGATGACAATTTGAAATACAGATAAATTATAATTTCTTCTCTCATTAACAAAGTATAAACTGTCAACATCTATGAACAATGAATTTGTTATTAAACTTTGCTAAGATAGATGCTGCTAATAAGAAGATGTTTTTCTTACTGCTATTATCTACAGACAAACTGATTTAGGGTTTTCTTCTCGGTGCTTCTGCTTTTCTCTAAGAATTAAATTTACACTTGAAAAAAACCTATTTTCATGGCTTTAAAATATGGATTTGATTAATGAGTTGTAACTGTATGATTAATAGATATTGATAATTTACAAAACTAGTATTATAATTCTGAAGACTTGAGACATAATTAAAACACCTAGTTTTTTTTCTTTTTTTTTTCTACTTTTTTATTATTATTAATAACAAAGGCTAGATATTAAAACAAAGGAACAGGAGCTCAGTGTGTCTAATACATTATAATTATACTAAGAAAAATTAAGATAACTTTTAGACAAAAGAGAATTTTAAAACATTTAGCCCACTCTTCCACTTTGGAAAATTGCTCACATATTTAATTATATGAGTGATTACTTCAAAGAAAAGTGATGTCCAGCCTTACTCTTAAACTTACACCATCTTTTTTTGAAAGTAAAGCAAGAACAATGCTGATGAAGTAGTAATGTTCTCAGGGCTAATGCTTCTCTTTGCCATCTTAGGAATTCAGTAGTCACTGAGTTATTTTGTAAATCAGTGAAAGGGCAAATATCTCCTCTTGGCAGTCAAAAAATATATTACGTCAAAGAGCAGTTCTACTTATCTGGCTCTTCTCCATGATAATAGGCAAAGGTCCAACTTTGTTCCAAATGACATTCTGAAAAAGAGTGTGCAGTTTAGTATTAACAAACCAAGTGACTATGAAGAAATATATTTATATGCGTGTGTGTATATGTTTGCTGCAGGTGGATTGAACTAAATGACTTTCAAAGGTCCCTTCCAATCCAAATTATTCCATGATTCTATGACTCTATGTTATATAGTAACTGTGTTGGGTCAGTGCTGAACTTTGTGTTCTGTAAGACTAGAGGCAGAAATTTGCCACACTTATTTAAACTCCAGTCTTGCTGCTTAGGATCCTAAAACACTGAAGTGAAAGGACACATCATAGAACCAGAGTTCAGAAAAAAACACATTATTTTGATTACAGGAATCTTTTTCTTTATCTTTTTTTCTCACTATCTCATCCTTCATTGTCAAGGAGCATTGTAAACAAACAATATTTTGTCTCATTTTCTGACCATTTAAGGTGTGGCGCAGTATGTTTAATGAATATTTTGGTTTATGCAAAATTCAAAGTTTCATAACTCGAGATTATTGGATCAGGACAACACAGTCCAATAAATTAGGTCGTTGTGGTTTAGCACAACTCGGCTTATGCTTAAGCAGTAAAATGGTCCTTTTTTTTGGAAAACTAGCAAAAAAAATATTATCTAGGAGATTCTAGAATTTCTATGTTATTATTTTTAATGTCATAATGTCATTTTAAATGCAGTTTCTCATTCCTTATGATATCATAAGACTCAATTCTTTTTGGCATAAGAGGGACTGGAAGAGAAAACATTATACAAGTGCACCTGTGAGTATGAGCATCTATGAGTTCATGTATGTTGAAGTCTGAGGAAAAAGAGGGAGCAAAAGAAGGAAAGAAGGAAAGAGAGNACTTGGCACCAAAAATGTCATTGATAGTGTTGAGCTTGATTTAGTTGCTTTGGATGGGGAACTGAAAAAAATCCTAGAGTTAGATTGATATTCATCGCACCCCAGATAACAGTACCTGTCAAGGNGGAAAGAAGGAAAGAGAGAGATTTAATGAAAAATTTGGATTACAGCAATGTTTCTTAATAATGTCCACCCCTCAAAGCAAATTACATTTCTTTTGCAACAGTGAAAGGCTTAGTATTAGTTCTGACACTTTAAAATATGCCTGCATGGCTGTGCCACATTTGAGCTGCCAGCTTTGTAACAGCTTCAAAGCCAAAGCAGGAGTATAAGACTTAAAGTGAATGGTCTAATTTTTGAGCACAGGATCAGTAAAGCATGTAGACAAAATCCTGGAAATTAAAATGGGCTAGAGCTTAAATAAATATATTCCATCCCTTGGCATCCCTTTTCTCTTATACGTATTCTTTGCTGTAAATATTATCTGAAATTTCCTGCCCTTGAGGTCCTGGTAAAATCCATTTGGCTGGGATGAAGAATATATAAAATATTTTTNNNAAATATTTTTTGCACTTGAGGCAGTATAGCAGATAACGCACAAGATTTGGGGCTGAGAATTTTGAATCTCTCTCTTTCTTACCTTATTTATCTGGGATATGATCTTAATTCCCACATTCTCTAGAATCTAGAGCCAAAAAAATAAAAAGAAGGAGCGCTGTATATAAAATCATTAAATTAAATGCTTTCTTAATTGTGAGAGGGTGCAATATCTATCTACCTCAGCACCTGTCAACATAGTTTGAAATAGGTAAATTTGATTGTTTCTATTTTACAGATTAAATATATATATATATGTATGTATATATATATATATATATAAAAGAAGGAGTAAGGTTATGTTTTGCAGAGGAGCTTGGTAAAGTTCACTTGGCACCAAAAATGTCATTGATAGTGTTGAGCTTGATTTAGTTGCTTTGGATGGGGAACTGAAAAAAATCCTAGAGTTAGATTGATATTCATCGCACCCCAGATAACAGTACCTGTCAAGGAAGATTTTTTTTCTTTTTTCTTTTTTCTTTTTCCTTTTTATTTCTTTTTTCTTTCTTTTCTTTTTTTTTATTTTTTTTTCCCCCAAGGCAGAAACTTTTGCTTTCCAAAGTTTTGCTGTAAAATTAGTAATTTCTGTTTAAAGGTGATGTTTCTAGATATAAGAGAAGGTAATTTTTCACTCCTCCTCATCCAGAAATCACTCAATAATCTTTGAAACTCAGAGATCTTCACAAAAGTGCTGAGTTTTCAACTAGAGCTCAACAGGTCCATACAATCCAAAGTAACTCTCTGTGGCTCTGGTGTATGATTTCCAGATTCCTCCTGCAAAGTACCTTCCATGAGACTATTACAAGCATTAAAGGTGAGGAAGTTGTAATGTGATTCTCTAGGAAGATGATGTAATGTAGTCTTGAACAAAATTACAAATCATGGCATTTGTGTAAGCAATGTCCTAGATAGTGCTGACTTATAAAGATGGCCTGCATTTCTTCCTAAGATAATAACCTTAATTTTTAATTGTTAATATATGGCTAGGAATTCACAGGATGATTTGTTCATACATTTCTTCGCTTTTTACTGTAAGCATCTCATGAAGTGTACTGATTCATCACAACAAGAAAAAATAATGGATTTCCAAATTTTATGGTAAATTTTAGAAGTTAGTATGTTCCACACTGTCTTTTTATATGCAATCCAATCAATATAACTGAAAAATCAAAAGGTCCTTTTCTNAAAAAAAAAAAAGTCTTTTTTTAAACCTTTTTTTTTTTTTTTTTTTTTTTTTTTCCCCACCAGAGACTAGTAGTATGAAACTAAGATACTAAATGGAACAAATAAGATTTTGTCTTTAATTTCTTCTGATTTGGGGGAGCCCTTAGTCCATTCCTGCATAAAGATTATTTAAAAGGGTTTAGTGCTGGGTTTCATCTCTTCTAACTGCCGTATGTGATAATTTCATGTTTAATAATTTCTGAGTCAGTTGTTTGAAACTCTGTCTATAATAATTCAAGAGAAAGAGGCATGAGTAGCGGCAACACATTTATTGTAGGCCTCTCTTACAATGGGATGAATGTCATCCAGATGTCACCCATTTTCCTGTATCAATCTCAAGAAACTGGTGATGACCACCTCAGATCCAGACTCAGAAGGTTACACAGAGGCAGATGAATCACATACTTAGTTACTCTTTGAATGGAGATGAGAAGTTTTAATTCTAAATGCATTTCTTTTTTTAAATATTTAACCAGGTCATTTTAGTCTAACTTTATCTAGAATCTTGTATTATTTTCCCCCTCAGCATATATCCTTCTTAGGCAATGGATCTAAAGTTGTCCAGTAGGAGAAATGAGTTTATTTCATTCCAACAGAATTGCTTTTAATACCATAGATTCTTTCCTATCTCATAGTCACACACAGAGTGAAATGTTGAATTTGACTCCACAACTGAGCATGCCTTTCCTATCACCCCTCATTTGTTATATAGCTACATGTTCTCTGTGAGAACCAGAATCTTCATTAGGCTCACTTCCATTCCACTTATATCAGCTTGATTAGATCGCAGTTTCACATGGATGATGACTTTTTTGGCTATGAAGGATTTGCGTTTATCAAGTTGATGTTCTGTAATGGATGAAATTCCGGATCTCACATTGCACAAAACAAGCACAAGCAGCTTCAAAATGTTCCACTGTGTGTGACAGCTACAGTGTCATCTTCATTTTTAGTCCATTCTTGAAGCACTCAGATACCTCTTAATAGGTAATGCTACATGATTGCAGGCAGGTACTCCAATTCTAGAAGGAGTGGTAAGGGCTTCAAAGAAGAACGAAAAAATCGAAAATACTCTTGATGTTTTATGATCTTTTCACACACACAGGAAATCAAGAAATGCCAGTTGAAAACTGTCTCGATAAACATGAGAAATAGGAGAGGAAAACTCACCTTCTGCAATTATAGCACTGCATTACATTTTTTTCTTGAGAGTTCACTAAATACTTCATGGTATGAATTACCCTCTTGGAGTTACATCTGTCTGGTTAGTGAGTTTGAAGGCAAGTGAGCGGATGCAGAGGAAGCTGGGTGACTTGCTGAAAGGGTGTGTATGGGAATGCTGAGAAGGCTAAAATGGAAATTTCTATTGTCCTACTCAGGCTTATGAAGTGCACTGCTTTTCATGAATTATTCTGGTATGCTTCTGTCTCTGTGCAGTGAGTGAAGAACCCCCAAATCAGTAAGGTAATTTTTTGTTTGTTTGTTTGTTTGTTTTTGTGGGTTTTTTTTTTTGTTTAACACAACAATACCAATGGGATGAATTAAGCCACAGGATCAGTAAGATGAGGACCTCATGGAAGATATTCCTGCCATGGCAGGAGGCTTGGAACTAGATGATCTTTCAGGTACCTTCCAACCCAAAGAGCTGTATGATGATTGTATGATTTAGAATGAGTCTAGCCTCTCTGAATACCCTTTTTTTCTCTTTCATAAAGACAGACTGTAGTTCCAAGCTGGAATTCAAAGCACCCACAAATCAAAACTGGGAGAATTTCCCCACTAACTTTTGTGTTATCATCTGTTTGCTTATCTATGTAATGGAGACACACAGTGCCTACTTAGCTCCAGTGCTGCAGAAATTCAGAGCAGAAAGAAGAACTATTTTTCACAGGAAGAGTGATTAACCACTGGATCAACTTATTTAGGATTTTTTTTAGATTCACTAATGCTAGAAGTGTTTAAATCAAAATATTCTAAGAGATGTTCTAATTCAGAGAGAATGTATTTAGGGAAGTCCTATGACTTCTGCTATGAGGGAGGTCAGATGAGATGTTCACAATGGTCCCTTCTGGCTTCATAATCTATGAAGCTACGAAGCTATATGAACCTCTTTCAAGAAATAAAGATGATGGTAACTATCTATAAATACTTGATAACATGAAATTGCTGGAGGAACTATTTAAGGTTGTTAATGATGGTATTATAGGGAATAATGTCTTCAAACTGAAAGACCAAGGTAGAATATTTAAAAAAGACAGTATTTTCTAGAAGTGAGGTCAATTGCACAGTGGAGTAATTTGCAAAATTGAGTTCTATAAAAAGAGATGTGAAAGAAGAGAGTGAATAAAGAATGTGATTAGTCTATGAAACAAATTTGTTTTAAAGATGGATAATTCAAAACCAAGTTGTTCAGAAATTCCATCACTGTGTTATTTAATGATATTAAAAAGTAGGTTTACATGCTTGCTTTTTGCCATTTTTTATTTTTATTTTATTTTATTTTATTTTATTTATTTTATTTTATTTTATCTTTTTTTTTTTTNNNTTTTTTTTTTTTTTTTTTTTTTTTTTTTTTTTTTTTTTTTTTTTTTAGGAAATGGTTTACTGGCTAATATTTTCTCATCTGAACATGAAACTTCAGGTAATAATTTTTCCACCTGACATAAGATTGATCTTAAAAGGGAAATAGCAGTAGTCAATGTGACAAAACAATCTTTCCCCTTTTGACTTTGTTGGCTTGCTCCTCAAAAATGAAAATATTTCTCTTGGAGACAAATACTTAACAACAGTCAAGCATACATCCTTCCACCTCAGTGCAAACTGACTCCAATAGACAAAGGTATGAATATAGAAGGGAGTGACATTTTTTGCTATTGTGGTCATGTTTCCTGCAGTTCCCCTCAGCTTTTTTTTGCATACTGAGGTGGTTTGTCAGAGTTTCACATACATTTTGCGTCTAAAGGAGCCTCATTACTGGTCTGTACAAAGACAAGTGAGGTGGAGAAGGATGACAAGGCTTGCATTAATTGCACAGCTATCTGTTGTTCCAGGGGTCATTCAAGCACATAATAACTTAAGTAGAGTTTCAGTGAGTTGGAAGTTCTTGCTTTTTGGAATATTTTGGCAAGCTGATTTCTTATTATAGCACAGTAGGTATTTCTTTTTAAAGTCTTGACAGAAAGCTATAGGTGGCCATGTAGCTTTTGTCCTGATAGCAATACATTTGCAAGATTCCATTGGTCAGGAAAAAACTGACTGGTAAAACTGGATTTTATAATATTTAAGTTCTTGGCAGAGGTAAAGTTCTTGACAGAGGTAATCTCAGACAGCATGGCTCAGATGTGAATTTACCTGCAAATGTTCATGAAACACGGGGACAGCTAGTACTTACTTTGGGCTATTAAATAGACATGCTGGTCACGTGGGAAAGCTTGTCTTACTAATCATATTCAGATTCTTCTAAGTCTGGAGTATCTCATGGTCTTGATCAACAAAATTTACCATGACCTCAAGCTAACTTTCAGTGAATTTGGTGAAATTAGGCTGAGATTTGCACCAAGTTTATTCTTCCTTATTCCCTGTAAAGGAAATTTTTCCAAAGTTACGCAAAGGTTAAAATTTTTATGTGTGTATGTTTCTATTTCAAAAATATCTTTGATTTTAAACCAAGTTTGTTACTTCTGTGGCTTTAGAAGTCAAATGAACTGATGGAATAAACCAGAGAAATTTAGCAAGGAAACTCAATGCAAGGTGAAAATTATGTTAAGTTTAGATTAAATTAAGTTGGAAGATAATGTTTCCTAAAAATTTTGGAATGGTGGAGACTAGATTCTTATACAAGAATATTATTCTTATACACTAGAAAGGTAATTATTTTTCTCATCGCTTTGGCATTTGTCAGACCTAGTCACAAGACTAAATAGCTCTCCTGTCTATTTCAATCTTCAAATATATCTATTTTTGACCTTTAATTGAACTTGCAATCACTAAGGATTTTATCAATTGTGTTTTTTTAGTAAGACTACCCAGAGTAAGAAAAATATATGAAAATACTAACATGGGAAAGTCAGGAAGGCAAAATGTCTGGGTTTAAATATTTTTAAAAAATCTTTTAAAAAGTCCATTTCAAAATGTCTGTTAGAGCATTCATTTTTTTTTTTAGATTTTGAGCCCAAAATGTAAACTACAGTTTGGCCACTTTTTAGCACCAAACTGGTAAAGGTAGCACCTTTTTGGGGTGTGCTGAAGTTTCCTTATACCAGTCATTCTCCTCTCCTAGACGACCGAACCCCTATGCCTCAGGTTAGAGCAACCTTAAGGTCACTCTGTTTTTTGTGGTTGATATATTCACCAGCCCACACAGAGCTATAATACAATCACTATTACCCTATTGATTGAAAAGCTAAAATTAGAGATTTTTAAACTGTGTTTGCAGATTTTAGTCTGACAGTCTTTGTCATCTGCCATACACAAAGTATATGAAGGAAAACATCACTGCCATGTTTCAATGAAGCATAGTATGAGATGGACTTCCCATCACATGTCAGTTAAAATGCACAGAATTATACTTTTAAGATTTAAAAGCAGTTGATTATAATTTACTGCTTATTAGTATAACAAAAAGGTATCTATTACCAAATGTTAAATTAAATGATCATTGAGATAATTAGCCAGTTTTTTGTTCTCATTGAGTTTATTGTTTCAGTTGTGTCTGTGCAGATTAGACCTTAATGTGTAGAGAAATCAATGAATTCTTTTGTTGTTGTTTTCCTTGGTGTTGGGATAATACATTCACATATTTAAATTGTTTCAGTATAAAAGACTATAGTGAGAGTTTACTTCTGCCATTGCCAGGAAAACATAGTACCTGATCTCACATGCATCAAAGATCCAAATTACTGGTTAAACAAATATTCATGGCCAAAATTTTCTAGATATTTTCATGCACTTGGAGCCTGGCAGCCCTCATCCTGCAGTGTTTTTGAAAAACAGAATATATATATCTCATGCTTGAATCATAAGATACTGGCAAAGTGAATTTTTGGATAGAAGTCTAAATGTTGTACCATCTAATCTACAGTTAGTTTGTTACATATGGATCCTTTCGTGTTTCTTCAAGTATATGAGAAGTGTTTTGGCTCAAAAAAACTGTTTTGTCAAGGCCAATACCTAAAAAACCAAAAAAGAGGCTTTGATTAGGCAAGGGTGAGCCAAAGAATGTATCTTATAGCTGTCCTGGTGGTAAGTTATAATTTTGTGTGTAGATTGATTAGATCAAGATTTATCTTTGTCTTTAGCTAAATATTCCATACATTTCTAGCTGAAGTTTCTTTATTATAAAAGAAAAAGAAAGAAAAGGATCTAGTATATGAACTCTCATATATTTTTAATGACTGCATTATGATGAGAGGATTAACCCTTAAAATGGACTATTTCCCTCCAAAGACTACAGAAGGTTATTAGAACGATGAGCTTTGATGGAGATATCTGCATAGCAGATGTCTGAGCACAGAAGGTGCATCCTTAGAGTCTATACATAATGCGTAGAAATTCTCATGTCAGGTCCTGTACCTCTCCCCTAGTAGGATAAAAACTGTGGAGAAAAGCACTGAAAAATGTCAGAGGACTTTCAGTTTGCTTTTAGAAATGGATGTAAATTAAGTTTACCTATCTGATTAAAAGACAAGAAGGCACGTTTATTACTTGCTGAGACATGGTAGTTAGAGTCTTTCCCTCTTCCTTATTTCTAATAGTAATCATTAATAACTGTTTGACTTTTTTCCCGTGTTCTGATAAATTTTTATTTTAGACAGAGTGGCTACTTCCTCTCCCTTAATAGCTACTGTGTAAAAATATCTAAGAACTATATTCTAATGATTTCACTACACCTCTCAAACCTCTCTGGGGTAGCCAGGGTTATTTTGTTTTTACAAAATGATTGTCATCACACCCGCTGCTCATTCCAAAGATCTGAATAAGGTAAAGAGAAGAAGCCAAACAAGCAAACAAATAAATAAATAATACCATGACACACACCCCCCAAAGCTGGATCATACAAGCTACAGTAATTCATAAACAGGGGAGGGAAGGGATAAAAAACAACAGCAACAAAACACAATTCCCCAAACAGCTGGCACATAAAACAGCCCAGAGGCAATCTCTCTTGTAGCACACCAGACAAATCCATAGGTATTTATGAGCAAAACAATTCAGTTTACTTTCCCTAATAGTCCTGACTCCTCCCTCCCCTGACAAAAAACACACAAAAAACAAAAAACAAACAAACAAAAAAAACAACCCAAACCCTGTGGAGCTTATCACAGGAGAGCTGGTACTTTGCCTTGTCATTCATATAGCCCTTGGGTACCTACGGCCTTAAAAGAAGCCTAGGTATGCTTCCCTTTGATATTTTGTAAGGATAGGGCAATAAGGGGCTAAGGAGAAAAGCAGTGACAAAATGACCTGTCGGAACAAAGTGACATTTGTGTTCATAGGATTGGATGTAGTTCAGTTGTGTCATACTAATATAAATCAAATAAACATAAGGGTCACATATAAAAAAAATACTTACCTCCACGCATGCTAAAGAAAACCTAACTTAGCTAGATTATTCTTCTGGAGTGGTTAGCTAATGAATATACAACTTTTGGTGCTATATATGAAACTGATAAATGACACTCAATGCTGTTTATATTAATATGAGGGGTGTTCTAATGGTTCTTCAGTATGTCCTGAACAGTTCCTAATCCAGGGTATTGGGTTTTCGTGGCAAATTTTTGGTAGTGAGGGGTTGCAAGGGTGGCTTCTCTGAGAAGCTGCCAGAAGTTTCTGAATGTCAAATCAAGCCAAGATGGACCCGCCAAGGCTGAGCCCATCAGCAGTGGTAGCAGCACCTCTGGCATGAGCATGGGAGAGAACAACATCTGGAGAGAAGAGTGAGACTGTGCAATTGTCCTGGAGACACCTGGGGCAGTGCAGAAAAAGGGGCAGGAGCTGCTCCAGGCTCTGGAGCTCAGATTCCCCTGGAGCAGCCCATGGTGAGGAGCTGTGTCCCTGCAGCACAGGGAGGGCACAAGGGAGCAGAGATCCACCTGCAGCCCCTGGAGGAGCGCAGGCTGGTGCAGGGGGATGCCCAAAGGAGGCTGTGACCCCACAGGATTGCCGTGCTGGATCAGTTTCCTGGTGGCACTTGTGGCCCCATGAGAAGAGTCCACACTGGAGCAGGGGAAGAGTGAGATGAATTCTACTTCAGAGGAAGGAGTGGCAGAGACATGTGATGAAATGACCACAATCCATATTTCCTTCCCTCCTCCACAAATTCTGCAGGGGAGATGGTAGAGGAAATCAGATGTGAAAGGTGGAACTGGGAAAGCCAGAAAGAAATCCAAAATGGTTATTCTGGCCATACAGCAGATGCAACAGTGCCTAAGAAGTGATTTTCAAAAGAAAGAAGAAAAACTAGTCTGAAAATTAGTCCTGGAAAGGTTACATAGCCCTCAAGGATATTACATCTTACAGAAGACTGGATCTTACCAATTTATTGCATGAAAAAATTTCCTGTGAAGGTTAATGCAATAAGAAATAATGAAATCAAGGAATATTTGCACTGGCATAATGATTTGAAAACAGGCGAACATCTCATGTTATTAATATTATTTATCAGGTCTTTGGATAAAAAGCCTTTGGATATAAATCACAAGATCGTAGGCCTTGGAAGGGATCTCATGAGATTATATAGTCCAGTTTGCCTACTCAAATATGATCATCCGAATGGATTGCTTTAGAGGACATGACTGTTATTGTGTAGGTGAATCATGGTATCATGAAACTTTGCATGAGAACATTTACTCCCTCCCTATGATTTCATGCTAACAGAGTTTTCCTCAGGAAATTCTTAAATTCACTAGGAATGATACTGCCTGAAAGAACTGACCGTGATCATTTTAAACACACAATGGCAAAAGAAAGTTTAGAATTATCCCAGCCTTAGATGAGAAATTTGGAGAGGAGGAAGTAACATCTGAGTAAGCACTGAAAGTAGAAAGTTTGCAATTTGGCTGTCATCTCTGTTTCTCTACCATGAATTTTCACCAGCTACTAATTTTCCCTGTGGCAGTTATGGTACAGGAAATAGTCATTATTGAGACAATGTTGTAAAATTACTGAGATGGTGTTCTTCATTATGTAATTAGAATTATTTGTCCAGCTTCACAATTAATTACTCCACATGCTTAGGTGAAATTATTTAATATTACTGCAGTGCATCAAGGACTATCTTTTAGCTGTGCTAGACACCACACACCAATCTGCAAGATAAAAATCCTTGCATCACAGAGTTAATAGCTTAAATAGTGGGGAAAGGTAAAGGACAGAAGAGCATGGGAAGATGAAATGACATGCCCAAGGCCATATAGCAGTTCAGAAGTAGAATTTGCAGAAGAAATCACAATGCCATCAACAAGTCCATTTTTTGTACGGAAATCTCTTTAAGATCAAATTCTCATGAACTCTTGCAAGTCTATCTAATGCACAGTTTCCTAATTACAAGTAAAAATTACTCTGTTGAAAAAGCAGACAATGAATTTCCAGATTATTGTAGAAAATAACACTGGCATCAAAACTTTGAATTAGTTAAAGGTGAAAATGACCAAGCCATTAGGAGAGAAACATTACTTGATGATATGTCATTACAGTAACATGACAGATATAACTAAGCTCAGAATATTTTTTCCTGTAAATTAGAAATTAACCTTTTTTAAATGATTTTTTCAAAGAATTTTTCTTATGATACGTGTTTTATCAACCCTCATCTTTTTTTGTGATATATAACTTAATTACAAACATAATTGATCTTTGACCTAAATCTCAACAAAATAAGTAGCTAAGTGAGTGCTGAGGTTGCAGTTAAGATATTGAAAAGCTTTTCAACCAGTAAATACATGCCACACAATCTTACTCAACTCTGTATTTTTTACTCATTCTGCCTTGAATGCACTAATGCTGTGCAGATAAAAAAAAAGATGGAAAAAAGCCCCAAAAAACAACGAACAAACAAACAAAACAAACAAAAAACAAACAAAAACAAAACAACAAGAAGAAACCCACCAAAAATTATCACCATAGCTGTGAAACACCTGGTAATATGCAAAGTGCACAAAATTGAAAAGAGTGTATGTATGCTCCTACATGACTAACATACCAGCTTTGACAAATCTGTGAGATTACTTGGTGAAGAAATGCAAAAGTTAAAGCAAAACATTAGAAGTTATCATCAATACCTCTGCTTGGGGCTGTAGTTCCATTGGAATGTGTTTCACCCAAGGCCACTAAAGATTATGTCTTGCTGTAATTGATGGGTGAATTTCTTGGTCTGCTAGAAAAGATGATTCTTCCTTCCTTTAAGACTGATGAGTTAATCAATAGAAGGAATTTGCTTTTGTGTTCATGCCTATGAGGAAGAACTGGAAAAAGAATAGTGAATTTGTTGAACCAATTATTCTTGAATAATCAAATTTGTTGTTTACTATTGAGAACTTTAATTTTAAAATGTATTTCAAAAAATGTGGTAATTCTAATATTTCTTCTAAATATGTAGGCTGATAGCAATGGCCCATTTTTGCGAAGTGCTGTGTTTTACATAATACACTGGGTAATGTGTACTGAAACATAATTATGAGACTATAATATTGGGAAATAAAATCTCTATTAAAAACATCAATGGAGGAAATACAATCTGGAGATTAAAATTAAGTTGATGAAGAGTTAAATTCAATACAATTGTGGCAAATAGGATACGTGTGACTGTAAACAAGTTACCTAATATTTTAGTGACTGACTTCGTGTGTCAACAAAAAACAATTAATACTAAATTGTTTTGTTTTACCTATGTTTTCCTCTCACCTGGACAGGAAAGGAAGTTCATATTACAGCCTGTACACATACTGCCAGCAAAAGCAAAACATCTACATATAAAGGAAATATTCCTGAAGTTCAGTAGACACACAGATACCTGTTGCCTCTTCTGAGGCGCGGC
>VYXD01009090.1:165107-179319 GCA_013397195.1 Hylia prasina | reverse complement strand
AAAGAAAAGAAAAGAAAGGAAAAGAAAGAAAAGGAAAGGAAAGGAAAAGAAAGGAAAAGAAAAGGGGGAAAAGGGTAAAACCCATGCAGCATCACCACTGCCGTGTCTGTCTCTTCCAGCAACCCCTGGTGAGGCTGAAAGGAGGAGCCAACACAGGGGAAGGCCGGGTGGAGGTGCTGAAGAACGGGGAGTGGGGCACGGTGTGCGACGACAGCTGGAACCTGGTGTCGGCCAGCGTGGTGTGCCGGGAGCTGGGCTTTGGCAGCGCCAGGGAGGCCCTGACGGGGGCCAGGCTGGGCCAAGGTAAGCGCCAGGGAGCTCCAGGCACTCCCGGGCTCGGGAAAATCCACCCGCAGACACCAGGGGGTTGTGTCCAGACAGGAGAGAGAGGAGCCCCGCAGCTTTATTTGAGTAAAGGGAGGCGTCACCGGGCGTTTCCTGTGGGGTCTCTCCAATTTTTAGGGGACTCTGCCTCCTTTTTATCCCAATTTCCCTCCCTTTCCCCATTGGCTGAGGTGCCTGAGAGGTACAGACTTCCCAAATCGCCAATCTAATGTATCCTTTTTCCTTTCCTGTGGAATTTATGGTTTCTCCCACTGTTTCTTTCATCTCTCAGCATCCAGTTTTATTCATCAGCAGACCCACAGTTCGTTTGTAAGGACAAATCTCTCTCGTTCAGTTTATCAATCAGTGGAATCCTGCCCGTTGTTTCTTTTATCTCTCTCCCTGCTCGTTTTTATCTACAGTTTGTAAAGACAGATCCCTCATCCCTTTCACTGGTGCCCTGAATTAAGGAATGTTCCAGCCCCAGGAACATCCCATAATTCAGGGCACGGCGGATTTTTCTTGGGATGTTCAATTTGAGGACCAGGAATTTCCCCCCCAACCTTAATAAGTTGGTCTTGAGGCCAGACTGGAATTCTGTGACTTAGAAAGATTCCCTGAGAAAAACTCTGGGGATGATGAGTTTGACCTTTTGCTCAGGCAGATGTTCCAGTAATTAATTCTTAATTATCTCATCTGCTGCTCTGAACTTCCCTTTGAGTTCTGCAGAACCACACCGTGGTGTAATGCATTACTAGAAGGTTCCTGGCAAAAAATAAATCCTGGAGTCAGACTTCAAATGTTCCAATTTAAGAGCAGGACAGTAATTTAGCTCATTATAAATAGAAGGGCATTTGAACAGCTCAGAGCCAGGTTTGGGTTTGGATTTCCTGTCTTTGGGAGTTGGTTTAAATCCCAAAATGTGGTCAAAGGCGAACTGGAACCACCTGGTGATTCCCACACCTTGTTCCTGGGGTGGAAATCCAGAAAAAAAAAAAGAAAAGAAAAGAGAGCAAACCCTTGTTGTGAGAATAACAACAACAAAAATTAAACCAAACCCTTGTTGTGAGAATAACACCCCCAAAAAAGGCACCAAGCCCTTGGGAGAATAACCAAAAAAAAAAAAAGGTCACCAAATCCTTGTTGTGAGAATAAGGAATGGGGTGAATTCCTTCAGCTTGGAGAAGGGGAGAGAAGGAAAAAACACGTGGGTGTCCTGAGTCTGGGAAGCTTTAAAACATGACCAAATCCTCTGGATTTGCCAAACCCCCTCTTTGTGGTGGGCTGGAATGTGCTGACGTGTTTCACGGGATCAGGAAAGAGCTCCATCATCCTGGGGGCTGCCACGTGAGGGAGGAGAACGTGGAACACGCTGTTCCTGCCCGCATCCCACAGCCTGGAATCTCCCTCTGGATTCCCACACTCTTCCCTTTCCATTTTTCTTTTTCTCTTTCCCATTTTTTTCCCCCTTTTCCCTTCTGCTCACCCATCAGTGCTCCCTGTCAGGAGTGTTCCTTGGGATGGGTGACGTCCCTGCAGCAGCCAGAGCGCCACGTTTGGGTTGGAAAAGTGGAATTTTTTTTGGCCCTGGATGCACAGGGAGCTCTCCCAAGCTTCTCAAGGCCGTGTTCCTGGTCACACTTCATTCCATTCCAGCTGCATCCCCCGGGAATTTGGGTTTTCCCTGGGTGTGGGAGGTTGGATTTCACAGGCTAAAATCAGCTCCCAGTGGCTGAACTGGGAGTCCCAGTTAAGGCAAAGTGGGAGAGAAATTCCACAGAGCTGGGGGTATGGCAGGAGGATTCATCCCACCTGGAATGGACCCAGATTAAACAATTCACCTTTTTCTCCACAAGAGGAGGAGACACTGAGCCCAGAGCTCGTGGATGTGTTGATATCCTGGAAGGGAAAAACGTGGAATTAAACTCCAAGGAGTGGGTGAAGGCAAATGTCGGATGGACGGGCTTAATCCTGGGGATTTTAAGTGCAGGGAGGAAATCCAATTTTCCCAACATTTCACCACATTTTGGCTCCATTTCTGTGGCCCCCATGTGCCATGATTTCCCCAGGAAGAGCAGCTCTGCCAGGGTTCTGTGGCCCAGGGAGGCCCTGCCCTTGTCCTTTGTCACCTTTGTCCCCCTTGTCATCCCTCAGGAGTGGCTGTGCCAGGCTGGGAATGTCGGCCTGGCTCCCTCCTGCATTCCTGGAGCTTCTCCCTCCAGTTCTGGTCAAGGCTTTCCTCCCCCTCAGCCCTTTGGTGGCTGCAGAATGCCCAGGAAGTGCTGCCAGCTCCAGATGGGAACCACAAACAGGGTTTTAATGAGAGGGAGGCAAAAAAAAAAAAAAAAAAAAGGGACAAGATTCCCATTTTCCAGCAGCCTCCCCCGGGAATGTCCAGCTGCGGTGTGAGGGGTGCACACAAACCCAAACCCCATTAATTAATTAATTGTGGGTGAAATTAAACCCAACACATTCACACCTCTGCCTTGTTGTTCTTTCTAAGCAGTTTTGGAAGCAGGAGCCGAGTTTTGTGGGAGGATCATTCCACGTTTTTCTGATGGAAATTCCAATTCTCTGCCGCTGCTCATCCTGGGAGGACCCAAATTATTCCATTTCTCTCCCAGCACCTCGAGCCCTTTCTCTGCTGCTTCCCTCAGTGCTGGAACCCTCGAGCTGCCCCAGATTTCTTTTCCTGACTCCTCATCCCACCCCATGGATGTTTCATTCACAGCCAGAGTGTCCCAGTTCAGTGTCAGGAATGTCAGGCCTTGACTGGGAGCAGACTCCAGCACAAAGGCCCAGCTAAAAGGTCACAATTCGTGAAGCTGAGGTTTGTAAGTTAGGAAGCAGTGGAAACTTGGCTTTTCCTGGGATTCCTGCATGCTTGAGTCGCAGAGAACACTGGAAAAAAAATTAACGGTGAAATTGTTAACAGCAATTTCACAGAATTTTTTTTTGTTTTATTTCTTTACAAAAAATTTTGTAAGCAGATTTTTTTTTTCCAAGTCTTGAATGCTGGAGGTCACTGGCATTAACCACCTGCTGGGGCTATTTCCTCACCACACACAAGGACTTTTTTGTTTTTCCCCCCTATTTTTCCCCCAAGGAATGGGTCCCATCCACCTGAACGAGATCGAGTGCACGGGCTTCGAGAAGTCGCTCACGGACTGCAAGTTCAACACCGAGTCCCAGGGCTGCAACCACGAGGAAGATGCTGCTGTGAGGTGCAACGTGCCAGCCATGGGCTTCCAGAACCAGGTGAGGACCTGAGGGATCCAGGTGTGAGGGAATTCTGCGCCGGAATTCCGGGCAGGGATTGGGCAGGATTCGTTTTCCCCAAGCCATGAGTGTTAAATTCAGGTTTTGTCTCAAAAACGAGGGGAAATGAGGATGTTTTGTCTGGGTTTTGAGCTCCTCTGGACGTGGCAGAGTCCTTAAAATGAGGAAAACCAGGCTGGATGAGGCTTGGAGCAACCCGGGATGGTGGAAGGGCCCTGCCCATGGCAGGGGGTGACACTGGATGATTTTTAACCCAATTCTCAACCTTTTCCAACCCAACCATTCCACAATTCTGTGCTAACCAGACACTGACTCCTCTGAGTGCTCCTTCCAAAGGTCTAAAGGAGCAGGGAATGGAAGGGAAGCTTTCCCAGGGAGTGTTATTCCTGCACTGGTCCATCCCACTGAGCTGCTGGACCGTCCCCTGCCAAACTGGGAGAACTCCCCGAGCTGGAGCCCTGGGGACGCTCCGAGTGCTGCTCCACTCCTGGGTGGTTTCCCAGTGCCAGGAGCCCCTCCTGATCCCACACAGAGCACAGCCCCGAGTCGTTTTCCCCAAGGAAAGATTGGGAATGTGCTCGTCCAGTCCTGTTAGAATTCCTTTTTGAGGGGAAGTCCCTCGCTGGGGTTTCTCCAGCCCTGTGCTGAAGGGGGATTTTCTGCTCTGCAGGGCCTGGGTCACTTCCAGGATGTCCAGTCGTTCCAGAATTTTCAAGGAACAAAACCTTCTTCCCCACTGTGGGTTTTTTTCTTCTTTTCTTCTGTTAGAGGCAGGATTAATGCTTGGAGATGCAGTTTTGTGTTCGGACTCAGATGTTTATTAATTCTTATCTCTGTTACAGTCTCACAAGTTGTGGGTTCTGGCTAACAAAGTGAAAAATGGCTCTGTCTCTATCTCTGTACAAGGCCTTTTAAGCACAAATTGTCCAATTATGAAATGAGACCTAAATTATTTTACTTTTAACCCAATAACCAACCACCCCTGGCCCACAATGGGGATTTTTCTGCCCAATTACAAAATCCAGACCATGAAGGAGAAGGTGAAAAAGAAGGACTCAGCCTCAGCCCTAAACCCCCCACCTTGCTTTNATGGATTTACATGTTCTGCACCCTGCAGCTCCGCCTGAGCGGGGGCCGCACCCCCTACGAGGGTTGGGTCAGTTCCAGCTGGGGACATCCAATCATTCCAGAATTTTGAGGGGAACAAAACCTTCTCCCTTTCCCTTTTCCCCTTACCCATGGAATTTTGCCATGGATTTACATGTTCTGCACCCTGCAGCTCCGCCTGAGCGGGGGCCGCACCCCCTACGAGGGCCGTGTGGAGGTGCTGGCCGAGCGCAACGGGACCCTGAGGTGGGGCACGGTCTGCAGCCACGACTGGGGCACGGTGGAGGCCATGGTGGTGTGCCGGCAGCTGGGGCTGGGCTTTGCCAGCCACGCCTTCCAGGTGAGCCCCCCGCCCACCCCCACCTGGGCGGCACGGCGGGATGGGTGGCCTGGGGGTGCTGGAGGAGGAGGAGGAGGAGGAGGAGGAAGGGTCGTTCCAAAGGGTTGAGCTGGAAGGAGCTTGAGGGTGAAGCCCTGTGCGGGTGGGGGTTTGGAGCAGGAGGAGCTGTGGGTGGTGAGAAGTGAGGGAACTTCGCCGGGAACTGGGATGATGGGATGAGAGGGAATGGCTTCCTGCTGCCAGAGGGCAGGGCTGGATGGAATACTGGGAATAAACTCTTCCCTGGGGCAGTGGTGAGGTCCTGGGATGGAGTTCTCAGAGGAGCTGTGGTTGCCCCATCCCTGGAAGTGTCCAAGGCTGGCTTGGAGCAGCCTGGGATAGTTAGTGGAAGGTGTCTCTCTGCCCACGGCAAAGGGTGGAACAGAATGGGCTTTAAGGTTTTTAAGGATTTGGTGACAAATCTTCTGCTTCCCTGAGTTCTCCATTGTTTTCTCACAGCTCAGGTTTCCTGACATTCCCTGATCCCTGCTTGGGCTGGTGGCTCCATGCAGGTTCTTGTCCCTCCCCGAAATGCAGAGGTTCAAACTGGTGTCAGGTCTCCTGAAAAAAACGGGATTTTGTTCCTCCAGTGCAGCCCTGAGCAGCGGGGCTGGATCCAGCTCCATGAATTGTTCCTTTCCCTGCTCCTCTCCTGCCCCAAACCCTCCCTGCCCGGCCAGGAATGACACCTCAGTTCTGCCCCACCCCTGGCAGTGCCCAAGGCCGGGCTGGACAGGGATGGAGCAGCCTGGGACGGCGGAAGGTGTCCCTGCCCATGGGATGACCTTTAAGGTCCTGTCCAAACTCAAAGCATTCCATGATCTCTGCCACCCTGGGCTCATGGACACGTCCCAGCCGTTCTCCACGGCCAGGGAGGGACCTGCAGGTCCTCAGGGGACACTCTGAGCTGGGACACCCAGCAGGAAGGAGGCCGGAGCCATTCCCTGCTCCAAGTGCTTCCTCCAGCTGATTTCCCCCCATCAAACCCCGGGAGCTGAGGATCTCCACATCCCTGAGCCGTGCCCTTTCCCACTGCCTGGCTCTGTTGACACAGCCCCGAGCGTCCAGCGAGGAAAAGGCATTTTTTCCCTGAGCTGAGGCTGCTGGAATTTTGGAACAGAAAAGGCCCTTATGCTGCCCCAGCCCCGGGAGCATAAAGCCCCAGTGTGCAGAACAGGGCGGCCCTGTGTGCTCCCAGCCTTCCCAAACTGCCGGGGCCGGTGGGACACCGGGGGTTTCTTTTCCTGGAAACCGCTCCCAGCTCAGACACGGACAGGTCTCATTGAGGGTTTTTTTTAGGCTCTTTCTGCCCTCCCCTTCTCCCAGGTTTTGGGGTTTGGCGCGTTTGGGTTTGGGTGTTGATGTTGTGTCATTCCCAGGAGTTTTGGAAAACTCAGGGGTGATGAGAGGAGAGGGAATTTCATCAGGAACTGGAATGATGGGGCAAGGGGGAATGGCTTCCTACTGCCAGGGGACAGAGTTATGTGGAATACTGGGAATAAACTCTTCCCTGGGAGGGTGGGGAGGTCCTGGGATGGAATTCCCAAAGAAGCTGTGGCTGCCCCTGGATCCCTGGAAGTGCCCAAGGCCAGCTTGGAGCAACCTGGGAGAGTGAGAGGTGTCCCTCCCCAAGGCACGGGGTGGGACTGGATGAGCTTTAAGCTTTTTAAGGATCTGGTGACAAAACTTCTGCTTCCCTGTGTTCCCTGCTCCAGCATCCTTTGGCAAGATCCTCCTGGATAATGTGAGGTCTTGCCCTGATCCCCCCTGTAGGGAGAATCCCCATTTTAGTCTCGCTCAGAGCCACTAAACCCCAAGGAACGCGTGAAACGCCTTTTCCTGCTCTTTTCTTTTCCCCCCAGGAAACGTGGTACTGGCACGGGGACGTCAGCGCCGACGACGTGGTGATGAGCGGGGTCAAGTGCTCGGGGACGGAGATGTCCCTGTCCCACTGCCGGCACGACGGGGCCCACGTGTCCTGCCCCAGGGGAGGGGGACGCTTCGGGGCCGGCGTCTCCTGCTCGGAGAGTGAGTAATGTACCGGGATTTATCCCACCCGGGCACCGGGGATGTGCAGGAGGAGCGGGGTCACCTGAGCGCGGCAAACCAGTGGCAGGTCCTTCCTCACGGAGAGGTTGTGGCTGTGGCTGCCCCTGGATCCCTGGAGGTGTCCAAGGCCAGCTTGGAGCCAGCTGGGGTGGTGGAAGGTGTCCCTGGCCATGGTGGGGTGGGGTGGGATGGGATGGGATTTAAGGTCAACTATTCCCATATGGTAAATAGTTCCCTCCCAGGCTTTTCCCACTCAAATTCACTGTGGGATTAATTTGCACATTCAGGAGAAATTGTTCTTTTGGAGGGTGGGGAGGGGCTGGGATGGAATTCCCAGAGGAGCTGTGGCTGCCCCTGGATCCCTGGAAGTGTCCAAGGCCAGCTTGGAGCGAGCTGGGATGGTGGAAGGCGTCCCTGCCCAAGGCGGGGCTGGAATGGGATGGGATTTAAGGTCCATATTCCTGTACGATGAATCATTCCCTGCCAGGCTTTTCCTACTAAAACCCAGAGTAGGATTAGGCTGGATATTCAGGAGAAATCCTTCCCTGGGAAAGTGCAGAGGAGCTGCAGTGGATTTTCTGAAGCTGCCCCATCCTTAGAAGTATCCAAGGCCAGGTCATTCAGGGCTTGGAGCAACCCGGGATAGTGGGAGGTGTCGGGGCTGGAAGTGGCTGATCCTTAAAACCCCTTCCCACCCAAACCATTCCATGACTCTGCTCCTCACAGAGGAGCCCAGCGGCAGGACCAGCAGCCTCTTTTGGGGGCGATCCCATTTAACCAAACCCTTCCTGTCGCGGCTGCAGCCGCCCCTGACCTGGTGCTGAACGCGGAGCTGGTGGAGCAGACGTCCTACCTGGAGGACAGGCCCATGTTCCTGCTGCAGTGCGCCCTGGAGGAGAACTGCCTGGCCAGCTCTGCCCACAACACCTCGCTGACCTCGGGCTACCGCCGCCTGCTGCGCTTCTCCTCCCAGATCCACAACAACGGCCAGTCCGACTTCCGGCCCAAGAACGGGCGCCACGCCTGGGTGTGGCACGACTGTCACCGGTGGGTGCCACGCGGGGGGCTCGGGGTCACCCTCCCGCCCCTCCTGCCGCCGGGGGAAGCGGCAGAACTCAATCCCTCTTTCAATCTTTCCAGTTTGTGAGCGGGGAAGTGACAGATCGAGTTTTGTCCCAGTTCGGTGGTTGAGTGACATTCTTTAAGATTTTCCCAAAGAGCTGAGATGGGCAGGCAGCACTGAGAAAAAACGGGGAACTTGGAGCAGTTTTGGACATGGAAAGGGTGAGGAAGAGGCTGGGAGCTGTCTGTGCTCCAAAGTGGATCCAGTTTGAACTCAATCCCTCTTTCAGTCTTTCCAGTCTGTGAGCAGGGAAGTGATAGAGCGAGTTTTGTCCCAGTTTGGTGGTTGAGTGACGTTATTTACGATCTTCCCAAAGAGCTGAGATGTGCAGGGAGCACTGAGAAAAAGGGGGGAACTTGGAGCAGTTTTGGACATGGAAAGGGTGAGGAAGAGGCTGGGAGCTGTCTGTGCTCCAAAGTGGATCCAGTTTGAACTCAATCCCTCTTTCAATCTTTCCAGTCTGTGAGCAGCAGAATGTAAACAGCCCGGGCAGTGACTCAGGCATAGCTCAGAAACTGAGTCAGGCTCAAGAAGCTCAAACTCGCATCAAATTCCTTGATTTGAGCCAAATCTGCCTCAAATCAACAGCCCGGCCTCGGCCTTGGGCCTCTGCTTTGCCTCCTGCCCTGGGAGCTCCTGTTTGGATGCGGGAGCAGAATGAAAATGGGAAAGACCCCGAGCAAGGAGTGAAAAATTATTTCATTCTGGCAAATGGCAATTTCTGGATTTTAATTATTTTTAGTGAGGGGAAAAGCAGGGAAAATTTCCTTCCCTTCCCTCTTTGCTCCTCCCCACATGTAAATCCATGAGCAACGGTGGTGGTTGGAAGTGTTTAAGCCTTGATTATTTTTACAGCTGGAAAGGAGTGGATTTGTGCCCTTTTTTCTTNCCAGTGTTTTTTGCCCTTTTTTTTTTTTTTTTTTTTTTTTTTTTTTTTCTAAATTCTTAAGCAACTGGTTCTGAATTAGGCACTGTCTGTGCCTCCCTCTGAGCTGAGCTTTGCAGATGGGCCCTGCTGGGTCCCAGTGCAGGGTGCCAGGGCTGGATGGGCATTCCCAGAGGTGGGATGGGCATTCCCAAAGGTGGGATACACATTCCCAGAGCTGGGATACACATTCCCAGAGCTGGGATATACATTCCTAGTGCTGGGATAGGCATTCCCAAAGCCAGGATGGGCATTCCCATAGCTAGGACAGACATTCCCAAAGGGGGAGATACCCATTCCCAAAGCTGGAATACACATACCCAAAGCTGGAATACGCATTCCCAAAGCTGGGATACCCATTCCCAAAGCTGGAATACACATTCCCAAAGGGGGGGATACCCATTCCCAAAGCTGGAATACACATTCCCATAGCTGGGATACACATTCCCATAGCTAGGACAGACATTCCCAAACCTGGGATAGCCATTCCCAAAGCTGGGGTGGCACAGAGTGCTTCCAGTCCCACTCCAGTTGTTTCCCTGTTCCCTCAGGCCCTGGATTTGCTCCCCATTCCAAGGCTGGGCTCCAACCCAAGGCGTTGCATCAGCATCACCCACACTGCTGTGCCCAGCCCCGACCACGTGGAGCCACAGCTGGGCTTTAATCCAGTATTTCCAGCTCATTCCTGCTCTGCAAATCCCACGGAGTCCAGCTGGGCTAAAGCTCAGCTTAGCTCTCCGCTGAGCCAGCAGTGGGGCTTAAAAAACCCCAATGTCCTCTGATCCAACCAAACCCTGCTGGGGTCGGGCTTTGCTAATCCAGGCACGGGCTCTGGGCTCTCTCCTGACTCCTGTTGTGCCCAGCAGGGCTGGAATGTTCCCCAGGCTGGGCTGACACCGACACATCCCAGTTTAAAACTAGGAAATGTGTCCTGGGTGAAAATCCAGCTCTGAGCAGGGTGAGGGAAGCTGCTCCAGCTGGTGTTTTTTGCTGATAAATTCACAATCTGCTGGTTAAAAATTAATCAGTAACAGCAGCCAGGAGCTGGACTGGGCACACCTGGTGTGGAATATTCCTGGGAAGTGATGGGGCTGCTTCAAGGGATGGCTTTTTGTTGGATTTTTCGCCCTTCCTGCCACTATAAAACATTGTGATCCCACAAAAGTTGGAGCAAGGGACTTAATAAATGTCCCAGGCTGGGCTGGATGGGGCTTGGAGCGACCTGGGACAGTGAGATGTAACAAGGATGGAACAAAATGTTCCTTAAATCCCTCCCCACCCAACCAGTCTGGGGTTCCATGTAAATAAATCCCAGGAGGCAGCAGGATGGGTGACGGAGCCACACAACACCATCCCCAGGGAATATTTCCTCTCCCACTCCTGCAGCTCCAGCCGGCCCTTCAGGCCCGGCAATTAAAGTAAAATTAATTCTGGGGGTAAATTAATTATCCCCGCAGGCACTACCACAGCATGGAGGTGTTCACCCACTACGACCTCCTGAACCTCAACGGCACCAAGGTGGCCGAGGGACACAAGGCCAGCTTCTGCCTGGAGGACACCGAGTGCGAAGCAGGTCGGTGCCAGGACCCCTGTCCCGGGAATGTCACCCTCTTCCCGGGCAGGTGGCAGCTGCCAAGGGCTGGATGTGGCCTGGCAGGAGGCAGGGACCAGCCCTGGGTGGATGGGATGGAGGGAGGGATGGAGGGATGGATGGATGGATGGATGGATGGATGGATGGATGGATGGATGGAGGGATGGATGGATGGATGGATGGATGGATGGATGGATGATGGATGATGGATGGATGCTGGATGGATAAAGGAGGGATGGATGGATGATGGATGGATGATGGATGGAGGGATGATTGATGGATGGATGATGGATGATGGATAATGGATGGATGCATAATGGATGGATAAAGAATGGATAATGGATGAATAATAGATGGATAAAGGAGGGAAGGAGGGATGGATGGGTGGATGGATAAAGGATGGATGGATGGATGGAGGGATGGATGGATAAAGGATGGATGGATAATGGATGGATAAAGAATGGATAATGGATGAATAATAGATGGATAAAGGAGGGAAGGAGGGATGGATGGGGGGATGGATAAAGGATGGATGGATAATGGATGGATAAAGAATGGATAATGGATGAATAATAGATGGATAAAGGAGGGAAGGAGGGATGGATGGGGGGATGGATAAAGGATGGATGGATAATGGATGGATAAAGAATGGATAATGGATGAATAATAGATGGATAAAGGAGGGAAGGAGGGATGGATGGGGGGATGGATAAAGGATGGATGGATAATGGATGGATAAAGAATGGACTAAAGGATGATGGATAATGGATGAATGATGGATGGATAAAGGAGGGATGGATGGATGATGGATGGATGGATGGAGGGAGGGATGGATGGATGGGAACCCGCCAGGTCCCCCATTCTCTTTTCCACCCTCAGCCCCCTCCATCCCAACTCTGAGCTGCTCCAAACCCCCAAATTTTGCATTTTCTGCTCCCTACCAAATGAGGAGTTCCAAAAGAAGCCTCCAGCTGCTGGGGTTAGAAGGTGGCAGCCAAAACACCACGCCTGGAGTTTACCACTGTACATGGGGAACAACCAGGGATTCTCTGGGAATTCTGAACGCTTCCTGCCTTCACTCTCCTCCTTCAGACGTGCAGAAACAGTACGAGTGTGCCAATTTCGGGGAGCAGGGGATCACGGTTGGCTGCTGGGACGTTTATCGGCACGACATCGACTGCCAGTGGATCGACATCAC
This sequence comes from Hylia prasina, assembly GCA_013397195.1. Taxonomy (NCBI): domain Eukaryota; kingdom Metazoa; phylum Chordata; class Aves; order Passeriformes; family Sylviidae; genus Hylia; species Hylia prasina. The sequence continues at coordinate 167,344 of VYXD01009090.1, read as the reverse complement.
CGACGTCCCCCCCGGGGATTACCTCTTCCAGGTGGGAGAAGCAGCCTTTGTCACACTCCCACTGCTTTTATCTCACCAGTCCCATCCAGAATTTAACGAATTCATTCGTGTGGCACCTCCAGCTGCTGTTGGTAAAGGGATTATATTCCCAGATGCCTCGAAGATAAAGGATTATCCACCAGGATAATCGACACACGCTCCCAAGGGAAAATAATCAGGGCCCACGACCACAGTTTGGAGATTAAAGTCTTAAAAAAATCCGTGTCCAGCTAATCCTGGAGAGGCCCGGCCCAGCTGATGTTGGTGACAGTGTTGTCACATTCCCAAAGCACAGCATCCCTTTTTGGAGCTGGTTCTAAGCAACATTCCCTGAACTTTGGGATTAAACGGTGCCATTTGTGGGGGTTTTGTAGGGATTAAGGCCAGACTTCAAGTCTGTGCCCATGAGGGGAATTCTCCCGGTCTAAAAACAGCTGCTGGCTGTTCCCACAGAGGAGGGAAAGGAGAGGAATTATTTCTGTCTGANCCGGGAATTTCCTTCCCTGACCTGGCTTTATTCGCGTCGTTTTTCCCTTTACAAAACAAATTGCATTTTCACTTTCTGCTACGGAAAAAAAACCAAAAAACCGACCCAACTGATCCTTCACCCTGCCAAAACCCCCTCTCAACAACCCCACCCCACCCCTGCATCCCTCCCAGGTCGTGATCAACCCCAACTACGAGGTGGCGGAGTCGGATTATTCCAACAACGTCATGAAATGCCGGAGCCGCTACGACGGGCAGCGCATCTGGATGTACAACTGCCACATAGGTGAGGGGCTGCCACAGGGCCCAGACAAGGAATTCCATGTTTTTCCCCCTCATGAAAAGCTCTGGGTGCAATCCCAGTGCCAGCACAAGGGGAAATTCCTTCTTCCCAAAACCAAATTATTTTGCCGGTGTGTGCGGGGGATCGCTTCGGAGCACGAAGCTTCTCCTGGAAAACAAAGCCCGCCGTGCCGGGCAGGGATTGGAATGTTGGGGAAACCTCTGTTTCCTTGGAAAAAAAAATATTTAAAATATTATCATTTGGTGTTTTCTTTCTGGTCGTGGAAGTATCAAAGCCAAACGGATTGAAGTTTGGCTTAGTCCACAGTCAGAACCATTTAAAATGGAATTAACCTGGGGGCTTTTTAGGACTGTTTTTACCACAGAAAATGAATTAACTCCCTGCCCAGCTCCAAATAAAATTCCCTTCTTCAAGGAATGTTTTTCCTGGGGGGGGGAAATCCATGTAACCACTGATTTTTTCATTATTTTGTTGGGATTTTAGCAGAAAATTCTTGTCTTGTGTGTCACATTGCAGATTGTGACCTAGTTCAGGAAAGTGAATCCCATTCCAGCTGTTGCACGGGCTCTGCAGCTGAGCTGGGAGATATTTCCAGTTAAAAAATTAAGGTTTTCATTTTCATTCTGTTGTAATTAGAGAGAAATTAGGGTTTGCTTCTGGCCCAGAGCAGAGCCCTCACACCCTCCCAGGCCTTGTTAGGCCTCGCTTCATTTTTTAAGGCCCCGCTTCATTTTTTAAGGCCCAAACCAGCGAAATTTGGGTAATTCAGGCTGGACCAACCCAGACCTCCTGGGGACTCCTCGCTGTGCCAGTTGGGGCAAGATTTAATTAAAACTTCCTTTAATTAACCCCAAACCTTTCAGCCCTTCATTTCCAGGGCGCTGTTTCCACCCAATCCCAGCACTCCCAAGTGCTTTTCCCTGCTCTCCCTGGGCTGTTCCCAAGGGTTTTTCCCTCTCCCAATGTTCCCAAGGGTTTTTCCCTGCTCCTGTATTCTCTCAGTGTTCCCAGTGCTTTTCCCTTTCCACGTTCCCAAGTGTTTTTCCCATGTTCTCCTGGTATTCCCAAGTGCTTTTCCCTCTCCCAGTGCTCCCGAGTGATTTTCCCTGCTCCTGTGCTTTCCCAATGTTCCCAAGTGCTTTCCTGCTGTTCCCAAGTGCTTTTCCCTGCTCTCCTGCTGTTCCCAGGTGTTTTTCCCTACTCTCCTGCTGTTCCCAGGTGTTTTTCCCTACTCTCCCCATGTTCCCAAGAGCTTTTTCCTGCTCTCCCCATGTTCCCAAGTGCTCTCCCAGTGTTCCCAATTGCTTTTCCCTGCTCTCCCCATGTTCCCAGGTGTTTTTCCCTGCTCCTGCTGTTCCCAGGTGTTTTTTCCTGCTCTCCCCATGTTCCCAGGTGTTTTTCCCTGCTC
>VYXD01009090.1:139699-155707 GCA_013397195.1 Hylia prasina | reverse complement strand
TGGGCTCCTCTCGCCCTGTCCTGGCTCTTCTCCCCCATCCCGGTTCTTCCCTCTCGATCCCGGTTCTTCCCTCTCGATCCACGCTGGTGCCAGCAGAGCTCCTGGCTCTGCTCTCTCCAAATCCCCCAGGGACAGGATTCATCCCCCTGGTTCATCCACCAGGACAGGATTCATCCCCCTGGGTCATCCACCAGGACAGGATTCATCCCCCCCCNCCGGACAGGATTCATCCCCCAGGACAGGATTCATCCCCCTGGTTCATCCCCCAGGACAGGATTCATCCCCCTGGATCCCTCTCCCTCCCCGTTCAGCTCCAGAATCACCAGAGCCCTGATCCTGCCTGGATCTGCTTCCCTGGGAGCCCATCCCAGCCTTTCCCTGCTGAGAGGAGCAGGTTTCCAGGCTGGAAGCAAAGTCAGGCCAGACAACAACCCCCAGCAGGCACATCCCGTCCTCCTCCCCTGCGCTCGTTTCCCCCTTTCTCTCTTAAATCCATTCTTCCTCAAATTCCTGGGTTTTTGTCCTTGCTGAAAATCGCTCTAAGGACAGCAGTGATTCCCTGTCCCAGGCTGTGCTCCACAATTCCAGCTGGGAAATTCCACATCACCTGCACAGGGTTAATTCCCACTCTCTCCCTGCCTGCCCCAGCCTAGCACATTAAAATCACGGAATGGTTTGGATTAGGGGGAACCTCAGTTTTTTCCCCCCTATCTGCTGACTTCCACGTGGATCTGATGCTTTCCCTCCTTTCCCACTTTTGCAAATATCACCTTACTCAGGTCCCTCTGCTCCTCACCCCAAAAAAACCCAGAACTTGTCCCCAGGCACACCAAGAGCTCCAGGAAGTGACCTGGGGGGGATTTTTTGGGATTACAGAGCAGGGTCAGGCACAAATCCTGCCTCAGTCCCTGCTCGGGAATCAGTCCCAGGTTGGAATTCTCACCTGAGTGTGGAATTTGGGATGGGAGAAGGAAAAAGGGGAGGAGGAAAAGGAGGAAGATGCTTCTTGGTGAAATTACAGAGGAAGCCTGTGCAGGAAAAATGGATCAAAAAGGGAATAAAAGGGAAAAAGGAGCCGCATTCTGCAGCCAGGTAAACAAGGCACGTCTGTGCCCAATCCAGCCCCGGTCACACCAGTTTGGAGCCGTTTCCCAGTCTGCCCACAGGAATGTCTGTAACTGGGATTTCTCCCAGAACCTGGCAGGTTTGGGGTCAGCTCCGTCACCTCCGTGTCCCTGCTGCTGCCAGGCCCTGGGTGCTGGAGAGAGCTGCTGCAGGAAAATGCAACAGTGATTAAATACGGAATTAAATTAAATGATCCAATACAGGACACAAAAAAGGGTCACTGCACCCTCTTTGTTGCCTTTCCTTTGCAGGTTCACCCTGTTCCTCACAGACACACCGAGCTGGTTGTTCTCCTCCAATCCCTTTGCAAACCATCCTGGATTAAACCCCAGAATTTTGCCACAAGTATCAGGAAACTCTTCCAAAACGGTTTTGGGAAAAGCTGGGCGCTCCCATCCCCTCCTGCCACCAAGCCAGGAGTTCCAAGCGCCACTCAAGACCCTGAATTATAAATAAGAATTATAAACATTACAGCAGGGTTCAGATTAAATCAGTCATTTGAGGCATTCCAGATGATCGTCCCCATCTCAGAACAACAATTCCTTCTCTAAATCAGGCTGATGAAACCCCCGGGTTGTTTCGGATTGACCCAAAATCCTCCTGGCAGTCCCACGGGGAGATGTTGACTCCTGTCAGAGCATCCCTAAAATGCTGAGCCCGGTTCCATCACCCCGAGCGGGCTCTGCCGGACCTGCCCCGAGCCGACAAGGAGCCGATATTCCCTGGAAGGCACATCCCGGGCTCGCTGTCCCCGTGTTTAATTAAGCCTCATTAGCGCCGCAGCGCCGGGGCTGTTCCAGGGAGCGAGGGTAGATGGCACCAGCGGCCGGCGCATGGAGCAGCGCCCGCCCTCGGGAATTCGCGATTCCAGCAGAGGGAAAAGCGCTGGGTCAGGGCAAGGGCAGGCGGGAGAGCAGGGAAAGGCTCTTCCCCAGGGGCTGGGACAAACACAGGGACAGCTCCCAGGGAATGGGCACGGCCCGAGGCTGCCGGAGCTCCCAGGGTGGGAATTTGGGATGTTTGGCTCCTTTCCCGCTCAGGGCATCCCAAGGGCCTGGCAGAGCCCTCACCCCCAGGGATGCTCTGCCCCATTTTCCATCCAATCCCGCTCTGGGCACGAAGATTTTCAGGATCTCAGGTGACAGAAACCAACACGGGGATGCAGCCACTGCTGTCCGAGTGAGCAGTGACAGGGCAGGGTGGCACTGACCTGTCACAGCAGGGGTGACACTGCTGTGTCACCTCAGTAAATCACAGCACAGGTGGCACTCACCTGTCACAGCACAGGGTGGCACTCACCTGTCACAGCAGGGGTGACACTGATCTGTCACAGCAGGGGTGACACTGATCTGTCACCTCAGTAAATCACAGCACAGGGTGGCACTGATCTGTCACAGCAGGGTGACACTGACCTGTCACAGCAGGGGTGACACTGCTGTGTCACCTCAGTAAATCACAGCACAGGGTGGCACTGACCTGTCACAGCAGGGGTGACACTGCTGTGTCACCTCAGTAAATCACAGCACAGGGTGGCACTGACCTGTCACCTCAGTAAATCACAGCACAGGTGGCAGTGGCAGCTCGTGGTGGCACATCCCAAGCCAGGAGGCTCCCAGGAAATCCTTCGAGATACAAATCAGCTCCTCCTCTTCAGGAGCCCCAAAATATTAAATTTTCGGGTTGTTAAGGTTGGCAAAGACCTTCGAGGCCGCCAAGCCCAAGTGTGGCCTCGGCACTGCCAAGGCCACCCCCAGACCGTGTCCCCAAGTGCCACATCCACACACTGGAACCCCTCCAGGGTGGTGATCCCACCCTTCCAGCGCCTGGCATTTCCCATGAGGGACTTTGTCCCAATTCCCTGCCTAAACCTCCCCTGGCACGGCCCGAGGCTGTGGGAAAGGACCTCCCCTGGCTCTCCCTTCGGCCGGAGCCGGGTTGGTGTGGGAAGATGGGATGGGATCCAGATTTGCCCAATTTCTGTGCATTTTGGACCCCACCTGATGCAGGAATCCCTGGGGGTTCTGCTGTCCCAGGCAAACCAAACCCAGCAGCTCCTCCTGTGAGATCCCATCTCCTCCCCTGAGGAAGCTGCATTATTTTATAATCAACAAATTCAGCAGCTATTTTTTTTTCCCCAGGCTCAAGTTAAGCACTATTTTAAAACAGCTCTCCAGCATGAAAAGATTCCAGTTTGGTGGCAATTCAGCTCAAAGTTTTTATATTTAATTTCCTCACCCAGCAAGAGGCTGCCCTTGATTTCCTTTCCCTGCTGTCTCACCAAAATATCCTGAAAATTCTCCATTCAGGCACCCTGATTACATCCCCCACTCTGCATCAAAGACAGAAAATTACCAGCCACTCCAAATAAAGCAGCAGCTGCTCGGGTTTAACTCCTAAATGTCACTTCCAGCAGGGCTGATGCATCCCAGGATTACAGGGGAGAGTTTATTCCTGCAGGAATCTCTCCAGATTTCCAGGGAAGGGACAAGTTCTGACATCAGGGGAGAAAGGAGGAGTAGTCAGGCTTTCAAAACAAAAATCCAGGTTGCAGGTGAGACCTGAGCCCTGTAAAAAATCCACGGGAGCTCTCCAGGGATCAGATCAAACCTCAGCCAGAGGAAACAGCACCAACCTGGGAATTCCAGGTTTCGGCATCGTGGTTTTAGAGGGAAAGTTGGGTTTTTATCCACCTGGCTACTCAATTTACATCGATTTTCTTCAGGCAGAGGGAAGAAAACCAGTACCAGGCTCCCAGTCTGGGCTGCTTAATTACAATCAGAACAAGCAGCTGGGTGAAAAACTGTCCCAAAATCAGCTGTAGGAATGGTCTGGTACAAAACCAAGGGTTCATTAGAACTGATTTCTCCACAGGCCAAGTGGTTTAGGCAAAGTGCTGTGACTGTGAGCCTTGAAAGTGCAGCTGGAGATGCAGAGTGATAAAAAGGAAGGGGAGAGATAAGGAAAAGCAGGAATTGTGTCCAAAATGACACCAGGAATGAAGGAGGCGCCACCCAAAAAGCAGCAGAGGCTGGTCAGGAAAAAGAGACAAATGATTAAATGTGGTAATATTTAATAATGGGCTTTTTAAACCCAGGTTAGATCTGGTGCAGCAGCGGCTCAGTTTGGGTTTGGATAAAGCAGCCCAGGACTATCCCTGGATTCCAGCACAGCTGGAACAGCAGCTGGAACAGGGAAAAAGCCCAGCAGGCCCCAGAGCCCCTCAGGTCCCTCCCGGCCCTTTTGTCACACACAGGCAGGAAACACCGAGGTCTTTCTCCCATTTACTTCCAGAGGAAAGGAATACAGAGCTTCAGGTCATTTTACATCATTCCAGGGGGGAACCGTGAGCTGCAGCCTCCCCTGGCAGGAGCCTGCACTGCTGAGGGGGACAGAGGGGACACAGCCCCTGGGGACACCCCGCTGCCACTGTGGGGACATCCCACTGTCACCCTGGGGACACCACACTGCCACCATAGGGACATCACACTGACACCACGGGGACATCCCCACTGCCACCCTGGGGACATCCCCACTGCCACCCCAGGGACATCCCACTGACATCATGGGGACACCCCGCTGCCACCCCGGGGACATCACACTGCCACCAGGGGGACATCCCCACTGACACCATGGGGACATCCCCACTGACCCCCTGGGGACATCCCACTGACANCTGACACCCTGGGGACATCCCACGGCCACCATGGGGACATCCCACTGCCACCATGGGGACATCACACTGACACCCTGGGGACATCCCACTGACACCATAGGGACATCCACACTGCCACCCTGGGGACATCCCACTGCCACCACAGGGACATCCACACTGCCCCCCTGGGGACATCCCCACAGCCACCCTGGGGACACCACACTGCCACCATAGGGACATCCCCACTGCCACCACGGGGACATCCCACTGCCACCACAGGGACATCCACACTGCCCCCCTGGGGACATCCCCACAGCCACCCTGGGGACACCACACTGCCACCATAGGGACATCCCCACTGCCACCACGGGGACATCCCACTGCCACCACAGGGACATCCACACTGCCCCCCTGGGGACATCCCCACAGCCACCCTGGGGACACCACACTGCCACCATAGGGACATCCCCACTGCCACCACGGGGACATCCCACTGCCACCACAGGGACATCCACACTGCCCCCCTGGGGACATCCCCACAGCCACCCTGGGGACACCACACTGCCACCATAGGGACATCCCCACTGCCACCACGGGGACATCCCACTGCCACCACAGGGACATCCACACTGCCCCCCTGGGGACATCCCCACAGCCACCCTGGGGACACCACACTGCCACCATAGGGACATCCCCACTGCCACCACGGGGACATCCCACTGCCACCACAGGGACATCCACACTGCCCCCCTGGGGACATCCCCACAGCCACCCCGGGGACATCCCCACTGCCACCCCTGGCCCTGGGCAAGCAATGATCACCAGGAGGGGAAACTCCAGCCCTCGTTCCCACTATCCCAAAGTGCCACTGAGGAATGGAGCTTGGAGAGGCAGCGTGGAAGTGCTGGAACACATTCCCAGTGCTCTGGGAACACATTCCCAATGGTGCTGGGGTATTCCCAGTGGTGTGGGATACATTCCCAATGGTGCTGGGGTATTCCCAGTGGTGTGGGATACATTCCCAATGGTGCTGGGGTATTCCCAGTGGTGTGGGATGAATACATTCCCAGTGGTGCTGGAATACATTCCCAGTGCTGTGGGATACATTCCCAGTGCTGTGGGATGAATACATTCCCAGTGGTGCTGGAATACATTCCCAGTGGTGCTGGAATACATTCCCAGTCAGGGAGAGGGGCACAGGGTTGGTGATCCATCCACAAGCAGCCAGGCACTCCCCTGGCAGCTCAGGAATCCCAGGGAAGGGCACATTCCCCTCCTGGAAGCTCCGTTTTTCAGGGATTTGGGGCTTCCGGAGCTTCCGTGTGCACGTGAGGGGCCAAAAGTGACCTGCAAAAGAGGAGGGTTTGGCTGGTGTGGGGAGAGGCAGACCTGGAACAGCTGCAGGTGTGGTGTTCCAGGGTTTTGTGCATCAAGAACATCCACAGGGGCCGGGTTTGGGGCTCTTTTGGGATCACACAGTCCTGTGGGATTGCAGTGCCGGGGCTGAAGGCAAAGCCGGGGCTGTCCCGTGGAGCCGTGCTCTCCCAAGGGATCCCTTCTCTTCCCACCCCAAATCCCTCCGTGGCAGCTCAGGGCCACCACCCTCAGGAAGTTTTGCTTACAGGGAGGCCACAAAAACAGCCACCAGCTCCAATTCCAGGAGGAAATCCAGCAGGAAGAGAGAGGCTGGATGGCAGCGTGGCCAACTCCCCCGGGGGAATCTTTTGCAGGTCTCCCTTTTAAGGCCTCCATGTCATCACAGAGAGAGGGATTCTTTTGCCTTGTGCTTGCCACTGCTGCCCTCTCTGAGCAAAAACTCCCAAAACTGAGCAGCTGCAGTGCCTGGCTGCGAGTGCAGGATCCAGAGGGAGGGACACAAGGACCACCAAGGTGTTGGAAGCTGGCAGGGACAGAACTGATGCGCCGAGTGTTCCAAACAACCACACAAAGAGCCGAGCCACCGCGAGGCCGCTGCTACCCAGACTCTCAACATCAGCCACAGCAAAGGAAGAGAAACCAAAACCAAACCCAAAACCGAGCACTGCTATGGACACAGAAGAGTTTGTCCTCGCTGGAGTTGTGTTCCCAGGAGGGAAGACTGGACGTGGCAGTGACCTGGGGTCACCAGTGGGGTCGAGCCCAGATGTTGGCACAGGGATGACAAACACCAGCTGGGGCCGGGTCCAGGGCGGATTGTCACGGCAGGAGCTGCTGCTGCTGCTGAGCAAAGACAGGCCCAGAAGGACAGGGGGGTGTCCCCCTCCCCTTGGAAGTCCTGGTCGTGAGTTAAGGAACATTGAGACAACTTCCCAAACTGCAGCAACAGGATTCTGTTGGCTCCTCAGAGATTCAGTCCCAGAGCTGTTTTGGGCTCAGAAGAAGCGGAGGGAGTCTCTTGTGCCAGATCTGTGAAGAGAATGGCAACAGAGAAGAGATCAGAACTCCTCAAACACATCCACAGCCACCCAAAAAATTCCAGAGAGCCTCGGTGCTTCCCTGCTCAGCTCCATCTCCTGGGAATCCCATATTCCATCCCCTGGAATCCCACCTTCCATCCCCCTGGAATCAAATGTTCCATCCCCCTGGAATCCCACCTTCCATCCCCTGGACTCCCACCTTCCATCCCCTGGAATCCCACCTTCCCTCCCCCTGGAATCAAACGTTCCATCCCCCTGGATTCACACCTTCCATCCCCTGGAATCCCACCTTCCATCCCCCTGGATTCACACCTTCCATGTTTGGCAGGGAATGCTCTGGGAATTGAGGTTATAACCTGCCCAAACAGAAGGAAAACTACCCAGCCAATCCTGTGGAATTGTTCATGAACAGATTCCCAAAAGGGAAATTGAAACTGTCCAAGACAGGTGTAGGGGAAGCTCAGTTCAAGCCCATTAACTCTGGTCATTCACTGATACTAAATCAGAGGATATCCTGAGTTGGAAGGGACCCAAAAAGATCATTAATAAATCATAAAATATGATTTATCATTCTTATTATTTATTTCCTTATCAGTAAATAAAGCCCACTTTAAGCAGGCCTGTCCCACAGAAAGAGCATTCCAGGGAAGATGCTGACAGAAAATCCTGTCTGTTTTATCCCTTCCAACACTGCCTGGTTTGTACAACTTTGTTCAATTGAAAAAAAAGCAATTAGTCCAAGCAGCAGCTCCCTCACAGAGCCTTCAGCTTTCCCTCCACCCCTGGCAAAGGATCCAGGCAGAATTCCCAGCTCCCCCAGGACCCAGGCAGAATTCCCAGCTCTCCCAGGACCCAGGCAGAATTCCCAGCTCCCCCAGGACTGTGTCTGGCTGTGCTGACCCCCAGGGCAGTCCCAGCTCTGTTCCCACCTCCAGCAGACACAGAGAGCTGCTCCAGCTCAGCTTCCAGCTCGGCATCAGAGATGGGGGCACTGGGCACCCTCTGGGGAACGGGAGGCAGATCCAGGGAATCCTTGCTCGAGTCCTGCAGGAGACTGTCCAGCTCCTGCTCCAGCTCCTCAGAGTCCATCTCTGCTGATTAAAGGAAACCTCTCAGCTCCAAGGAGAATTCACAGCACAGACTGAGATCCAAACCAGAGCTGTTATTCCTCCCATCCATTGTCACTCGCAAGGAATTTCCTGCACTTCTTTTAAAGGACTGAAAATTCAGTCCTGGTGTCGGGGAGTTTTTTTTCTTGGCACTGAGGCCAAGCAGCTCTGGCACCTTTCAGCAGAGGCAAGAGAGCTGCAGCAACAGCCAGGCCAGAGGAAAAAGCTCATCACTACAAAAAACCAAAGCAGCAGCCACCCTAAAAATAGATTTCAATCGACATTACACAGCTTTGAACTGAAATCCAGCCCCAAACGGGGAGCATGAGGATTTGGAGATGAATAAACTGCCAGCAACAAACTTCCCTGCTCCCCACTCCCCTCAAGGCACCAACTTTGGTATTTTGGGAGGAGTTTATTCCCCCAGGAAGCTGCTGGATGTGGGGAGGGAGCAGGGAAAAGGAGGAGGGAGCAGGGAAAAGGAGGGAGCAGGGAAAAGGAGGGAGCAGGGAAAGGGATGAGCAAGGGATAAAATCCCAGGACATACCCAGACCATTGATCCCCACTCCAGCCAGAGTCTGGGCCACTTCATCTTGAGTGTCACAAAGCTGAGGTAAAATGAAGATCAGGATTAGAAATTCACTTTGTGCCCTACTGTAGCTGCTTTATCAAAAGCAGAAATAACAAAAACAATCAGAAGGTGACCTAAAACAGCAGGAATTAACTCCTTTCCCTGCCTGAAATGCAGATTACAGAATTACAGAATTAACTAGGTTGGAAAAGACCTCTGAGATCATCAAGTCCAACCTATGGAGAAAAAAAAAATCAAACAATAAAATAAAATTAAATAAAGAATAATGAATGAAAAACAGAATAAAACAGAATAAAATAGAATAAAATTTAAAAAATACAAAGCAATAGAACTAAAGTAAAATAAAATAACATGCCAGGCTGTTTCATGCACACAGTTGCATTCCAGCTTCCAAAGGTTTGGTTTGTATTTTTAATACACCTAAAGACTTTCTAGGAAAGCTTCCCCAATATTGCTGACCAAGAAACCCCACAAAATGCACAAATTTACAGTAAATTAAAATCCATAACAGCAAAACCAGAAGACACAGAAATCTTCTTCTTGCTGATGTTTCAGCTCAAAATTAAGTCGGTTTGCTTTGGTGCCATAAAGGAAAAAAAACTAAATAATTAAAAGCAGCCAAATAATTAATTAATATCTGGGCAAGTTTCTTGGGAATATCCACACCCCCCCTGGCTGTTCCTTTTGCTGTTCCAGTACCTCCTGGATCTGATCCACCAGGTTCTCTGCCCTCTCCACAGTCACATCCTTCATGGAAAGCTTCAGAGCTCCCACTCCAGCCTGGCAGGCATTAAACATTTGGAAATTAAAACTAAAAGAGGAGGATGCACAATGCTGACGAAAACACCTCCAGAGCTGCTTCCCAAGCAGGACCCTTGGAGGAGGAACAGGAAACGGAGGGAGCTTCATGCAGAGGGATATTCCCAGGGTAAATCCCAGCCCCGAGGTGAGGGAATGAGGCAGAGGGGAGGAGCCCAGGGTACCATCTGGTCGGTCTGGGAGGCGTAGATGCGATCCAGGATTCCCTGCACCGCGTCCAGCTTGGAGTGCAGCTCCTCGATGCGCCGCTCCGTCCTCCGCTTCGACTTGAGGCACCTCAGGGCCTGCCCGGGGACACAAATGGACACAAATGGAGAGGAGTTGCTTAGAGAGCAGGGGAACCACGTGCTCTGCAATTAGNATTTGGAAATTAAAACTAAAAGAGATGAAGATGTTTAATGCTCATGAACTCCAGGCTGGTAGGCATTAAACACCTGGAAATTAAAAATAGTAGAGAGAAAGATGTGTAATGCTGATGAACTCCAGGCTGGTAGGTATTAAATACCTGGAAATTATAAATAAAAGAGGTGAAGATGCACAATGCTGATTAACACTTTGCTAACACTTTGTTAATGNGCAATTAGGTTGGGCAGCCCAGCCTGATGCAGGGGCAGGCCTGAGACAGGGCCTGTTAGAAATTATGTTAAGGTATGCCCAGGGAGAAAGCAGTGCACCGAGTTAATAGTGGATGCACGTGTTAGTCTGAGTGCTTTAGCCACCTAAGTGTAAGAATAAACAGAGTTTAGTTACATTTTTGTGTGCTGCACACCAATGAGGGGATGTATGGAAATGTAAACTGTGCTGCACTGTACAGAATCTGCCATTTTGCCTGGAATAAAGGAGAACCACACTGGTGTGATTACGTTACTCAGCCAGTCTTCTCACAACTTTCAGGGCGCTCCCCCTTCACACAAACACACACACACAGCCCTCAGCTCAGCTCCACACACACAGCTGGCAACTCTGCCCTCCCCCTGGGCTTGTTCCCACTCTGGTGAGTCCAGGAGTTGCTGCTGGCACCAGGGGAAAATGGGGAACGGCCTCCGCGCTGCAGCTGAACTCGTGGGTTCATCCTGGATCACACCCAGCAGGAAAAAACCCTGGATGCCTGCTTTGGAAAGGGGGTCAGGCCATCTGAAATATTCCAGCTGGCACCTGCAGCTATTCACATTCCTGGGTGTTGAAGTTTCCTTCAAAAAAAGCAATCCCTGTGGGATTTCATGCTGATTAAAAGCAAGTATTTGTAGCCTGCTGCAGCATGCAGGAAGTAGGGGAGAAGCAGAGAAAGGTTGTGAAATATGTGTTTGTGTAAAACTTGTGCAGAAATGACCACCTCAATAAAAAAAAATTAACTGACAAATTAAAAAAAAAAAAATTAAAAGAGAAAGGAGATGGATTTTGATGATTCTGAGTGGGTCCCTTCCAACTCGGGATATTCTGGGATTGGAAGTGCCATAAAAAAAAATCCCCAAAAGAACCAGGAATCCCTGAGGCACACGCAGAAGAAGTGGGTTTAAGAGTTTATTTCCATTTCCCTTCATCACCTCACTGTGAAAAAATAAACCCTTCACCTTAAGGAGAGCTTTGGCCTCAGAGCCACCACTGCAACACCCCTGGGATGAAGCCCCCAAGTCTAACCCTGGGCATGAGCTGCAGCTCTGGAGCAGCTCCAGGACATTTCCCTGGGAGTTCCACTCACCAGCTGCTTCTTCCCAGCTCTGCAAGCACTCCTGGCATCCTCTTTGCACCTGAAGATGGAAAAAGGCAAAAGGAAAGGAAATTTCTTCCTTGTTTTACAAACCACAACCACCCTCTCCCTCTCTCTGAGGGGACAACAGTGAATTTTGGACACAACCACCCTCAAAGCACTGTTGATTCCCACAAGTCCTTGAATGCATTTCAAATCCCTGCAAACATTCCTCCCAGCCATTCCCTGCACCTTGTTCTCACAGGGCACAAAGGCTGGAAAAGCTGCCCCAGCACACAGCTGTGACCACCTTGTTTACAAACAGGAAAAAACAACAGGAGAAAACAGCTTCTAATTGTGTCCCAAAGCTCCACATCCCACAGATGTTGTTCCCACCACCCTTCCCCAAATTACTTCTCTGCTTCCTGGGAAAGGGACTCCACCTTCTGTGACAGCAGCTGCTCACTCTGCATCAGCTGATAAACCCCGATGTCCACGTCGTTCATTGGGGACACCTTGGCGTGGAGGCCTCGGGCGAACTTCACGATCTAAAATCACACCAGCACAGCCTGGGGTCACTTATAAAAAATCTGAACTAGGAAGATTTTCACTCAGGAGGAAGGAAGGAAGAGAAGTTTTTGCACACCCGATTTAGGCCTTGGAGTCACGAGGCACCAGAGGATTTAATTAAATTAGGCAGGATCGGGATCAGCAGGGCAGAAATGAAAAGCCTGAATGGAACACCTGGAATATTTGAAGCTGTCCCTGGATTTGGGAAGTGGATGGGAATGTCAGACTCCCAAGCACTTCAAAACACTACAGGGAAAGTGGAATCTCAGAGCTGAGGGCCTGCACCTCTGTAGGAAGTGACAAACAGAAAAAGCTTTTCAAAAAACGTGGAATTCCACGCTGATTCCAGAGGTGTGGAGTTTGTGGAGCTGGGAATAGTCAACCTGCAGGGTCTGCCATGTTTTCAACTCTTAAATTAAATCAGGATTATTATGACTGCTTAAAGAACCTGCCATGCCAGAACGAGGACTTATTATCACAACCAGGCAACAACACTGGAGTACTTGGAATTTACCTTTCCAGACAGAGAACACCCACTTCACCCACCACCAAAGCGGCCGAAATCCACTTCTCTCCCAGCAAGAGAGGGCTGACACCCCCCAAAAGCAGTCACCTGGACCCTGTACCTTCTCTCCATTCTGTTCCAGGATGGTGACCCTCTTCTCCTTCTGCAGCTGCAGCAGCAACAGGTAGAAGGTCCTTTCGTCGGGGCAGAGCCCGGCACAGAGGGAGCGGAGCTCGGACAGGGCGACCACGGGGTGGGAAGAGAGGGCAGAGTTCTGGTAGAAGCGATAAACTTCCTCTGCCTTCTCCTGCAAGGGAGCCAGGTGATGCCTTAGCTTGGTACCTTCTGTGTTTTCCAAACCCTGCACTGCTTTGGTGTGTAACTCTGGGCTCCATATCAAGCGTTATCTTTGCATTCTGGGCGGACAGAACAATTCCTCTCCGTGTCGCTGCTGGACACGAGAGGCTCGAAATATTTCAGGTGGCAAATAGCAAAAAAAAAAGGCTTTATTGTCTAAATCTCACCACCTTTTATAAGGTGTTTTGATAAAGGCTTAACATGACTGGTGACCAGGAATGACACCTCTCTAATTCCATTGGTCAAACCAGAGAAACACCAAGGCGCCAGCTGTTCTGAATTGTTTTGAGAAAGAAGAGTTGTTTTGCCAAGATTGTTTTGAGAAGAAAAGCTTCTGGAGAAATTGTCCTTTGGGAAAATTCAACAACTACTAACAGGCTAAAATTTTAGACTCAGAGATATCAGGCTCACATGTCTGAGCCTGAAACTCCAGGGCACTCTACAGCCTCAGGCCCCAAAAAGAATAAACAGAATAAACAGAAGTGAGTTATGGGGGAGCAAACTGGGGGGAAATTACTTCACTACCTGAGGATTAACCCCTGATTATGTATGGACCAAACTTTAAATTGCCTGAAGAATTTGTGATCACTGTCCATGTTGGGTGTCCTCTCAGGGGCTCTGACTGCCCAAGGTGCATCTATTGAAGGCTTTAATAAATCCCCACTTTATTTTCTTCATCTTGTCCAGCCTCTGCCCCAGGGAGCCACTCCAAGGCATCACAGGGATGCTGTCAGCCCACACAGCATTCCTGCTCTTCCCAAATCCTCCCACACCTCCTTCCTCCCAGCTTGGACACTTCCTGTTTTATTCTGGAGTGACTTCCAGAGTGAGCCGTGGGGAACTCTCAAAATAATCGGCCACAAAAACCCAAACTCCACTCTATTGACATTCCCTGAAATGCTGTGGAACAGCACAGGAACCACACAGGCAATCAATTGGCTTCCCCTGCACTTCCTAGAAATCCCTCCCCAGGTCTGAACCAAATAAAAATTCCTGCCTTTTAAAGATTTCCTGCATTTCTTGAGTTATGGGTGACCCAGAGAACCACAGCAAGACTTGGGGCTCATTCTGCAGACTCACAGAGTAACAGAGAGAGAGAAGGGGCTGGGACAGGATCCAAGGGCAGCTCTAATCCCATGGGAAGGCAGCTTGAATAATGTCCAGGGAATCTGAGCTGGTGGGACACTGGATTTCCAGGCTGTGACTGCTCCATCCCCTGTTCAGACGGAGCTTGGGCTGAGAGCTTCTCATTCCACACAGGAATGGAGCTCCAGCCTGGGATTTACAGCTGGCTCCCAGCACAGCTCTTGCCTTCCTGGGCATGCAAGGAATTGTGTCCCTCCCTTTTCTTGGAGTCAGTGAAAAGTCACGGGATGGTTTGGGATGGAAAAACCTTAAATCCCATTAGTGCCACCCCTGCCAGGGCAGGGACACCTCCCACTGTCCCAGGTGCTTCAGCCTGGCCTTGGGCACTGCCAGGGATCCAAGGACAGCCACAGCTCCTCTGGGAATTCCAGCCCACCTTCCCAGCCAGGAATTCCTGCCCAGTCTGCCACCCAAATCTCCCCTTTCCCAGTGGGAAGCCATTCCCTGTGTCCCGTCCCTCCCTCCCTTGTCCCCAGTCCCTCTCCAGCTCTCCTGGAGCCCCTTCAGGGCTCTGAGCTCTCCCTGGATCCTTCTCCTCTCCAGGTGAACATTCCCAGCTCTCCCAGCCTGGCTGCAGCCCTTGGAGCAGCTCCATTATTTTCAAGGAACATCAGTAGATCTGAATCACTTCCCATCCCCAAGCCACTCCATCCATCTCTCCCCAGGCTTTTGGACACCTCAGGAGCCCCAAGGAAAACCTGCTCAGCCCTGAGCCCTCTTTCCCAGCAGGTGAAACGACTCCTGGCTTTCCTGGAGATGCACAACCCCAGGAAAGCTCTCAACACCACTCACCTGAAGCAGCTCCACGTAAATCAGAACCTCCTCCTCCTCGGGAATTTTGCTGTCCCCCAGCACGCTGGAGAGGGTCCACTTGAGGGGCTTCAGGATGAAAACTCCCACACCCCACGAGATCCAGCTGCTGTCTACACTGGCCATGAAGTCTGACTCCCTCTGGAGCTTCCCACGTCTAGGGAGAAGATAATTCACGTGGAACTGAACACAGTCTAAACCTCGGATATCCTGCACATCCTCCACTCCAGTGGCATTTTCTATCACCAAATCCAGCTCAAGTTTTGAGATTTCACGGCTGGATGCACGCAGAGGTTTCCATTCCTCCCCTGCTTCCCCTGGATCCCAAGTGCCTTTTGTGTACCCTGTTGCCCGTTCTGCAAGTTTCTCTCAGTGCCTTTTGTTTACCCTTTTGCCCCTTCTGCAAGTTTCTCTCAGTGCCTTCTGTTTACCCTTTTGCCCCTTCTGCAAGTTTCTCTCCGTTTTCTGACTCAAAACTGACGAGGCACCAAACAAAGGAATTGACACGGAGGGTCAATTTTAGGGGTAATCAGCCATTCCAGGACAGTTCTGGTTTTATATTAAATTGCAACAACAGCTTCTCAGATGTACTGGTTTTAATTCTCAGGTCACCAACAGAGCTCCTGCTGTTTGAAACCTCTCTGAGGTACCAGTCCCGGGCCCCAATTTCACAGCACGAAACCTCTGGTTGCAAACAGCAGCTCAACACATCCCCAGTGCCCTCGGCAGCTGCGACACCACAACATTCCAGGAACATCCCCCCATTCAACCCCGATATTCCTGTGGGATCCCCACTATTCCTCTGCGATCCCGTCCTCCCACACCTCCTGCATGAGCTCTGATTCCCTGTCCAGCTCGGCCTCCCAAATTCCACACGCATACACACACACACCATAAACCGCAATTCACAGAATCCCAGCCTGGTTTGGGTTGGAAGGACCTTAAATTCCAGCCTGTCATGGCAGGGACACCTTCCCCTATCCCAGGTTGCTCCAAGCCCCGTCCAGCCTGGCCTCGGACACTTCCAGGGATCCAGGGGCTGGCACAGTTTCTCCGGGCACGCTGTGCCAGGGCCTCGCAGCGCAGAATTCACCCTCCAGGCTGGCACAGCACGGATCCACCGCCAGCCGCGTCCTCTGACACCCCCCCGCCCCCTCCCCAAGGCCGTCCCCGACCTCCTTTACCTGAGCAGCTCCCTGAGGACGGTGCCCAGCCCCAA
>VYXD01009090.1:99389-111315 GCA_013397195.1 Hylia prasina | reverse complement strand
CACAGCACGGCAATGGGATGTCACAGCACAGCATGGCATGGCACAGCACGGCAATGGGCTGGCACGGCACGGCATGGCATGGCACAGCACGGCAATGGGATGTCACAGCACGGCAATGGGATGTCACAGCACAGCATGGCATGGCACAGCACGGCACGGGCTGGCACGGCATGGCATGGCAATGGGCTGGCATGGCACAGCACGGCACGGGCTGGCACGGCACGGCACAGCTGTGACATCCCCCTCGCTCAGCACCATCTCCAGCAGGGCTGTGATTAAAAGTCCTTTTGCTCCCCGCTCCCACCTCTCCAGCTGAAGCCTCTTGAACCCGTCCCCAAGGAATTCCATCTGTGCAGCTCCGTGATCACCCAGGCAAAGAGCTCCACACCCAGGGCTGAGCTCTGGGGGTCACGCCGAGCCCCCTTTTCACCCCACAGCATCCTCCTCCCTCCACCTCCCACTCCCCAGCCAGGAATGAAGAAGGCCTCGGGATATCAGAGAGATGAGCGGACGTTGCTCCAGCCCCAGTAAAATTTATGACTCTCCAGTTTAAAGCCAGGGGCGTTTCTGCCCCTCCCAGGTGCTGCCAGGACCCTGCCCGGCCTCGCTGGGGACAGGATGCAAGGATCCAAACCCAAACCCATTTTCCTTACACTCCTTGGATGCTCTGCAACCACTGCAGCTTTCCTGGCTCTGCCCCCCACCCTGCCCCCCAAATCCAGCATCATTCACCTTGCAAGGGCCTGAAAGGCTGGCACAGACCAGGGCAGTGCATCCCTCGCTGGAAAAAGCGGATTTGGGACGGGGAGACACCCCAAAAACCCCGGGCAGCCCCGGACCAGACATTCCCAAATCGCCCAGAGCCTTTGCCTCTCTCTGCTGGGAGTTTTCCACCTCATCCATGGGGAACAGAGGCGTTGCTGTGGCGTGGGTGGGATGGGAGCAAAGAGCAAAGTCCCCGGAGAAAGTGGCCGGAGGAGAAGTGCCAGGAGCAGGGGCAGGAGGTACTTACAGGCTGTGAGCCATGGCTGTCATCTTCCCGCCGGGGCTGCCCTTCCCTGGGCTTTCCATCGCTTTCTCTTGGCAGGCTCTGCAAGGAGAGGGCACAGGGGTCTGTGAGACCACCCCAAACACACACTCACATCCCAAAGCCACCCCGGCCCCGCTCGGTGTCACCTCCCGACCTCTGGGCATGCAAAGGTTTTGGGAATGCGAGTCCTGGGCTGGCCAAGCAGTGTCCTGGTGCGGGGACAGAGCTGTCCCTTGTGTCCTCATTGTCCCCAAGTCTCGCTGCCAGCTCTGCCCTCCTCGTGCCACCCCACAAATCAGCCAAAACCCGTCCAAGGAGCGCACACGGACCTGTCCCCGCTCTGAAGGTCCCACAGTGACAACCTCCCCTCAGCCCCAGCTCCCACCCTCTCCAAGCCCCTCACCCTTGGGCTAGGAGCCTTCCCTGTGGATCTGAGCCCCCGCTGGGGCAGTGCCTGGCTCCCGGGGGGACCGGCAGGACTCCGGGTCCCCTGCCATGGTGGCTTTGGCCGAGGCTGCGGAGCGAGGCAGGGCACGGGGCTGTCCCTCCTTCCCCTGGATCCTGCACACGTCAGGAGCAGAGTCCAGCCTGGGATTTGCTCCTGGCAAAGCCAGCAGAGCCCTGGCTCCTGGCAGGGAGCGGTTCCAGGCACCTTCCATGGTGCTGGATCCATCCGTGGATTCACCAGGAGGAACAGCAAAGGTCACCCTTCCGTTTTGCTTCTCTGAAAATCCCAGATCCTGCAGTTTTGCTTCCTGGATGAGGCTACAAGGGGCCTCCTTGCTCAGGAGAGCTGCTCCAAGCACCCCGTGGATCCCCCCAGCCCCATCAGCAGCCAGGGAGGGAGGTGGCAGCTCCAAAAAAATACCATTTATGGGCTCAGTATCCAACTGGGGCTGGGAGAAATCGTCAACCAGAACTTTGCAAAAATGGCAAAACCCAACCTCAGTGGGGACAAAAGGACACGCTGGGATGTGCCACCACGCTGGTGGGGAGCAGAGCCTGGGAAACAGCTGATACCAGCAGGAAAGGTCTAAAACACACAAAAAAATAACATTTTTGCACCTTCCATCCCCTGCCCTGCCAAAGCAGCAGGGGCTGTCTGCAAGCCAGGAGTTTGGGGGGCTCTGGAAATTCCCTGCACGCAGGAATTCTCCGCCCCAGCTGGATCCCATCTCCCAGCCCTGGAATCAGCCACCTGACAGCTCACCCTGCCATCGATACGGCTGCAGAACTCCAAGGATTCATCACTCAGCCTATAAATATTTAAACCCAGAAGGAGCCGTGTACTCCTGTAAAACGCAGCTCCTTGCACAAGCCCAGCATCCCTTCGCCCCAGCGCTGAGCTAATGAACATTTGGGGCTCTCCAGACGGATCTTTTGCAGCTAAAAACCAGGTCAGGGCGAAACTCAAGGTCTTGATCCATCCGTGCAGGATTTCTGCGCCCTCCAGGTGGGATAAGTTGGATTTCCCACCCCGAGGGGCGCAGGAAGCGCTGCTGGGATGGAATCACGGATGAGGCTGCGCTTCCAGCCGCTTGTTCCCCACACCCCAGGTGGGTTTTGGGGGGCAAGGCTGGCCCCACACCTTGGGAAAAGCTGCAGCTGCAGCCTGGAGCAGTGACAGGCTCCCGCCGGCTGCTCCAGGCAGGATTCACAGTTTCATACAGCATTAAGAGCTGCTGACGCCTCGTGAAAAAACTGTGAAAAGCTTCTATTTTGGGGAAAGTTCCTCTTATAACGGTGCATCCTGTGGCTTCTCTGTTTCCCTTTTTTTCTCCTGGTTTCTCTTGCTACGGAGAGCAGTGCAAGAAAACAGGCGGATAATGTTGCCAGCCAGGCTGGGCTCTTGGTCAGGAGAGGAAAATAACCCTCCAAGCCACCCCCAGCCAAGGAATTCATTCCATTGCCACACCTGGGTGGGGGCCTGGGGCGAGAAGGGAGAAAGTGGGACCCTCCTGGGACTTGTTTCTGGGCATGGAGCTTTGGGGGGCTTGGTGGGGGGTTGGATATTTCCTAATGAGGGGGGAAAATTGCTGGTTTTGCTCGGTCTTTGCTTTCCCTCTGTTGTCCAGATCTTTCCTGGGCTCTGCTCCCAACCAGTGTGGTGGCACCCATCGTGCCATCGTCTCCCTTTGCCCTCGCTGCTCCCCCATTAAAAAAAAAAAAATAAGGATTAAAACATCAAAGAACCAGAAGTCTGTCTCCAAGCAACTGTCTCCAAGTAGGGATGGAGAACAGAGAAGGAGAAGCAGCAGCTTTGAATGGGGAGAAAACTTGTGGAGATCCCAGCGTGGAGAGGGAGGGCGGGAAGAGCAGGACAAGAGGGTTGGGAGGGTTGGCTCATAGGCCCTGGGAGCGTGCAGGAGCCCCGGGGCAGGAGGATCTCCCTCTTTCCTCCCCCCGAGCCTCTTCCCCGGCTTGTGAAACATCTCCCGGGCGCCCAGAGCCGCTTCCCTCCCCAGGGGCGAAGGAAGCGGCGGCGCTGCCCGCGGGGCTCTCGGGCGGGGAGGGGACGCTCGGTGGCCGTGCTGATCACCTGCCAGGAGCCACCAGCAGCCCCGGCCGAAGCAGCAGCAGCGCCCGGGGACAGCCGCCGCCTTCATCCTCGCTGTTCCCGTGCGAGAGCGCGGCGAAATTGCGCGCTGGAAAACTCTTCGCTGCGCGTCTCGGGGTCTGCTCACACGTGGCGCTCCCTGAGCAGCCTCTTCTCTGTCCCCAGGGCCACCAAGGCACCCCGCGGGTCCCGCACCTCGATTCTCGACAGCTCCGAGGGGTCGTGAGGGAGCGAGGAGCTGCGAACGCCGCCCGCTCCGGAGGGGCTGCATCGCCCCCGGGCGCTGGGAAAAACCTCGGGGGCTCTTGGAGCTGTTCCCGGGGCAGGATCCGGCCCTTCTCCCGCACAATTCCCGCGCTTCCCAACCCTCAGAGCCTCTGCACTGCCCCACAAACTCCCGGCGGAGAAACCCTGAGCCTCTCCAAGCCCGTTCCCAGTCGCTGGGGAATGGGGGGATGGTTTGCTGCGGTTACCTGAGCGCAGCGGCCCCGCTCTGTCCCGCGGCTCTTCCCTCCTCTCCAGCAGCCGCCTTCCCTTTCCAGGTGCACACTGGCCTGGACACGCAGCACCCATTTTTATACGCTCGCCCATGTGATCCAAACAAATGCCCTAGGGATGAGTTTTTGCACTGACACAACTCAAGGGGCTGGGACTAAAAACCTGTTGGACCACAATCCCGGCTCAACCGA
Source organism: Hylia prasina (assembly GCA_013397195.1). NCBI lineage: Eukaryota > Metazoa > Chordata > Aves > Passeriformes > Sylviidae > Hylia > Hylia prasina. Next base: position 107,039 of record VYXD01009090.1, on the reverse strand, counting down.
CAGGAATTTTCCACTCGCAGCCGTTCAGGCCGGCTCTGGGAGCGCCGGGGCCCGCGTATCCCTGCTTCCCCTCCAGAAAAAAACCCATTTCCCTGCAATTCCCAAGTCTTACAGACTCGTTCCTAAATGTTTCCTCCACTGCAGCTGGAGAAAACGAACCACGGGATGGTTCCAGGCTGGAGGAAAGGATGGATGGGAAATGTGAAGGAGTATGTTTGAGGCAGTGGTTGCGTCTAAATTCTGCAAATCTTTTATTTCACCAATGATCTGTGAAAAAAAAAAAAACAACCGAACAACACCCAGCAGAAGATGCCGGCCAGGGTGAGGAATGGGGAGAATCCTTTGCTCCTGGAAAAGGAAACTCCCTGCAGCCTTGAGGCCTGGGAATAGCCCTTCTGCACAGGGTGGGAGGCGATTTTAGGAGCTGCCCAGCCTGAGGGGATGCTCCTGGGGAAGGAAGGCAGGTCCCAGGTGAGTCCCGGTGCCCAGAAATGGCCGGGATGGGAAGGGGGAAAGAGAGGGTGAGCTCCGGGTCGGGTGAGTCAGTGGGAACAGAGACAGTGGGGAAATGGCCACGGGCCACGGAAAGGAGCCACGGGCGTGAGTCAGTGGGATGGAGCCGTGACTCCGTGGGAAAGGAGGGAGGCGAGGGGATAATGGGGCGGGAGGAGCCCCTTGAACGCTCCTCTGGGGCTGCTCCCCTCGGGGCAGCGCTGGAGAACGGGCGCCGCTGGAGCTGATCCCGATGGGTTCGATAAGAGCAGGAACGTGCGGCTCGGCACACACGGGGCTCTGCGCTCGCCTCTCCTCCACCCCGAGGTGCTGCGGGGCTCTCTCGCACCTCCGGGATGTTCTGTCCTCGCTGCAGGCACAGCCCTTTGCCGCGGCCTGGCTTAGGGAGGGAACTCAGAGGGGGTTTTCCGCCTGATTTGGTGGTGGGTATTAAAAGGCTCCCGGTTTTGCTGGGTCACAGAGCAAGGGAGACCTTCCCGGCCCGGAGCAAGGGCGGGTTCGCCTCTTGGAGCATCTGCTCCAGTGATCCTAATCTCACCCAAATTGTTCCAAAATCATCACCCCGGGGGATCTCAGCCCTGGCTGGCTGCGGGCTCAGCCCTGCCGAGGCGCTGGGCTCTGCCGGAGCCAGCACAGGCCCTGAGCTGCCCTGGGACTGGGGGTGCTGGTGCTGGCAAGAGGGGTAGGTGGAAAAGGGGGGCCTGGCTGGCTGTGTTGGGGACCCCAGGCTGTTTTCTGTCGTTTTGCAGCTATGGGGTTTTTTGGAAGGTGTAAAGGCAGCGGCTGTGTGACCCCGCTGGTGTGAGGAACTGTAAATAGGGGAGATTTTGGGGTCCCCCTTAGAGCCAGGGTGCAAAAGGGCTGCGAATAAACACCTGGGCAGGGGAGAAGCTGGGGAACCTTCTGGAAAAGAGGCTCATGTTGAAGGGTTGCCCCCAAAAGTGCCCTCGCCTCCTTTTCACCCCCACTTGTTTTGGGGGGTGCTGAGGGGGTTCAGGGCTTCCCGGGAAAGCAGCACGGCTGGGACTCAGCTATGAGCTTGTTAAAGCTCTACCTGCCCCTGCTGCAAACCAGTTAAACCCATTTAGGGAAGGGTTAAGCCAGTTCAGTGTGATTTGGGAGCCCATTGATGCAAAGGTTAATCTGGTGTAAGTGCATCAACATCGGGGATTTGAACCAATTTAACTGTTCCAGGTTTTCCCTGGAGGATTTAGGGAAGGGCCCAGCCTGTGCCCCTCTTCATCCGAGGCTGCCGAGAGCCTTGGGAAGAGGGAGAAAATAATAAAGCAGGGGCTGAAGGGAAGGGCCTCGTGCAGGTTGAATGTGACGCGCTGCTATTTACAGCCCGTCCCTGCCCAGCCGGCCGGGATTCCAGGCGGGTCCCGCTGCCCGCCTGGCTCGGGGTGGGCACTGGAACCCTCCCGATCCATCCCAGCTCGCCCGGGCACCTCGTGGGGCCAGGCTGAGCCCGAGCTGAGTCAGAGCAGAGGATGCTCCTTGCTCATCCCAGCTCCTCATTATCCCTCTGCCCCAGGGCTTTCCCACGAGCCTCATCCAGCCGGGCCGTGGGACCTGCAGGAGGTGCTTGTTTATTTTTTGCTGTCATCCCTGAAGGGCTGTAATCACAATTAGAGCCTCCACGAGGCACGGGGCAGAGATTCATCTCCTTTTCCAAGGCCGCAGTGCCCGGGAGAGTGGGAGGGAAAGAGGGAAGAAGTGGAAACGCTTCCATGGCCCGATCCCTGCGCCCACACAGCATCCCCGGGGAGCGCGGCGGGGTTGGCAGAGGTCACACCCGAGGGTTTCTCAACGCGTTCCCTCCACGCCGCTGTCGCGTGTCGGCGTTGCAGCAATTCCCGGTGCCTTTTCCCCCCCGCCCCGTCTCCACGAGCCGGGAGCGCTTAATGCAGGAATTCGAGCCAGGGATTTTCAGAGGCGCTCAGCAGCTCCTCGATGGGGCTGGGGACGGGATTGGATGGGGCAGCACCTGGAGAGGAGCGGGCTGGGCTGGGCTGGGCTGTGCCAGCAGCCTCGGGGAGCTGCCAGGCTGCGGAGCTGCCGCCGGAGGAGAAGCGGCTCCCGCACCGCTCTGCGCTGCCTTGTGACTGCGAAATGAATGCGCTTAATATAGGCCAAGTGAAAACATTCCGCCCAAAATAGAAGCCCTTCCCCAGAAAGCGCCGCGGCTCCGGCAGGAGCAGTCACAAGGTACCTGCCCGTGGCACCCAGGGCCGCGCCAGGTGTGCTGCACATCCCGCCCGCAGCTCCCGCCTGTCCCCAAGGTCACCTCCCCGAACGTGCCAGAGTTCAGGGATGGGGCCGGGATTGGGGCGGGCTGCGCCCCCGAGCCCCCGGATCCCAGGAGTGGTGCGGGCTCGGTGCTGCAGGGGACGGGGTTGGGACAACTCCTGCTCGTGCTGCTGCCGCAGCTGAGGTTTGGGATGGGGAGGGGGCGGCTCCGGGGGCTGCTGCCGGGCTCAGGGGGCTCGCTCAGCTGCGCTTTTCCCTGGAAAACCTCGGACATTCCTCTTCTCCTGATCGCTGCTGGGAGGTCCAGCTGGGTCGGAGGGACTGGGGGTGGTGCCAGGGGACGGGTTTGGGGGTCGCGGCAGCCGCGGGGCTGCTCCGGTGCTGCGTTCGTGCTGCACTGGCAGCTCCTCCTCTTGGGATCCGTGCAGGAGCCGAGTCCTGCCAACTCCAAAGGCAAAAAGCATCGCGGATCCCTTCCCTGATCCCACAGATCCCTGCTCAGAGGCCGCTGTGGGTCCAGCCCCCCTTTTTCGGGGCTCTGCCCCATCCCCTGCGGTCACCCGTGACCTTCCCTGGGTTTAATCCAGCTCCACCGGGCACAGCTGCCGGCCAGGAAAATGGGCCAGGAGGGGCTGAGGGTTCAGCGCTGGAGCTTTGGCAGGTATAAAGGGAAAAGCCAGAAATCCCTCCCTGTTAATCTCAGGCTGCAGCAGGGATCTGCGCTCGCTGTTCAAAGCTCTGCTGCTCACAGGAGGGGTTTGGGGAGATAAACTCAACCCCCTCACTCCAGATTTTGCTCCAGCGTCTTTTTTAATGCTGGAGAAACCCAAAAATCCAGGCTCAGCCCTTGAGCTCCTGCCTTTTATGATGTGGGGTCTTTAACCCCTGACCCCAACGCGGCTCTAGACAGAGCCGGGGGAACTCCCAAGCGCAATAAATCTGTCACATCCCTGAAAAAAAAACACTTAAAAATTCCCCAAGGAGCGGCGCCAGCCCCGCAGATCGGTTGAGATGCAAATTTATGGCCTGTCCGGGGCCGAGCGGGGTTTTTGATTCACAAAGCTCTCGCCCAGGGGCTCGGCCGGGACAAGGTGAAGGCGACCTTGGGGTGGTTGGGTTGGAGCAAGGGCCCGGAGTTTTTGGCCAGGGAAGGAGGGAAACAACCCACGGAGAAGGGAGATAAGAGACACAGCGGGGCACAGCTGGAGCTGCCGAATGGGGAGAGAGGATGTGGCTTTTGTTTCCTTTTCTGATTGCCGAGGAATTAAAGGGCTGGGAAACGGGCTTCCTGCAAGGCTCAAATTGAGGGAATTCCCCCGGCCACCGAGGCTCTGCCAAGTGCTTGGCTTTGTGCTGCCTCCCTGCTTGGTATCGGCAGTGTAAATACATTTTTTTAGCGATTTTTCAGCCTGTAGGTGTTGGGGTTGGTTTTTTTTATTGGAGCTGCTCAGGTGCTTTGCTCGCTGGACTCTGGGGGAAACTGAGGCACGGAGGAAATATTCGTTTTTCTTCCCAAATCAGAGCAAAATCCTGAATTATTGAAGGAAGAGCTGGGCTGGGGTGATGCTTTGTGGTTTTGTTGGTCGTCCAAGGAGCATTTTTATTGCTCAGAAATGCCTTAACTCGTGAAAAGCAGAATAAATCCTTGTCTTCCAGGGCTTTGGCTCGCTGCTGAGGAAGGGTTCGAGTTTTTAACGGCTTCAGCAGTGACTTAAAAATTTTGTCCAGCCTGAAATCGGGAGGAAAAAAAATATAACCCAAAGTTCCCTGGGAGACTGGGGACATCAGGGCACGGTGTCACCTCCCTGTCCCTGCAGGGACACACCTGGGGACAGCTGAGGCCACAAGGAAACGTGACTGAGAACAAGCTGAAAACTCCAAGAAAAAAGGCAAAACGGCCCTTTTTGTGAAGCAGGGAGACGAATGAACCCCGAATGAAACCCCGAGGCGCAGCGCTCCGGGGAGGGAAAAGGTCCAAACAATGCTTTCCTGGGAAGTAAAAACAACCTTTTAATGAACATTTGGAGTGAAACTCCGCTGGGGGAGTGACGGTTCCGCGTTAAATAAAGAGCTGGAGGCTTTGCACGTGTGGGGGGAGCTCTGAGCCCTCCTCACTCTCAGCTGACGGTCATGGGGAGCCTCGAAAATTTCCTATTTTTTGCCTGAGCTGCATCCTGAAGCTGCCCTGAGGAATATTTCGGCGGCGATGGGAGAGTGCCCGGGTGGGACGTGCTGGGGGTTTTTGCCTCCTCTGCCCCTTCCTTCCCCTCTCAGAGCCCCGTTTGTGGCCCCAGGGCTCGGCCCAGGTGGAACTGGGCTCCCAGTTCAGGTGATTTGGCTCTCGCTGGTGCTTTGTTGCTGTTAAAACAAACCCCAGACTTCTCCCTCCCTTCAGGTGCCTTTTATTAAGAGCTTTTTAATCTCCGATATTAAAAGGAAAATCATTTCTTCACCTGCCTCTGGGTTTGGCCAGCTCTGAGAGGGTTTTTGGCAGCTTTTGGAGCTGTTTGCTGGTGTCTTGGGTTACGGAGGCAAAAAATTGTATTCTATTTTCATCTGCTGAAAGCAGTTGGGGAAATGTTTTGTCTTTATCTCTTGTTACTCTGGGGGAAGGGGGGGTGGATGCCTTTCTGATAATGGCTCAGCTGATAAAACAGGGTGGGGAATTGTTCCTTATCTCTTTCCCCACCCATCCTCCCTCCATTACAGGGGGATATTTTCTGCTCATGGGCCATTGAGGCTCAGCAATGACAGGACACATTTACATCATCCCAGTGTGAGATGCTGCACCCAGTGCTGGGGGCTCCAGGGTCCCTGCNCCTGTCTCCTAAACCAAGACAGCTGGGGATCCAAATGCAAAAATATATTTATTTTTGTATCTCTACTTAAATGTCTGCTCCCAAACAAATTGATGTTAGGACTGCAGTAATTTTATTCCATCGATTCCCTCATTTGATTAATTAAGTTAATCTTCTGCCGGCTACTTTGAAAGCTTTATTTTATTTCCAGAATATTAGGAAATATCCCTCATGGAAGCTGGGAGAGCTGAGGGGTTTTAAACAGGTTTTCAATCATTTTTTTTTTACCCTCAAAAATGAAAATTTTGAAGCGTGGGGCGGCATCTCTTTGTTTCTCATCCCACCCTGGAGCGTGGCGGGGAATTCCTGGATTTCCCTCAGCTCTGAGCCTCACACTCCGCAGCTTCCAGAGGCTTCTGGGCTGGAAAAACGAGATTCCTGCAGGGCTTAGTCAGGTCAGGGAACGTGGGAACACCCCGGCATGGCCAGGACCTGGTTTGACACCACGAGCTGCCTTTTCCCGGGGCAGGAAAAATCCCTTTTCCTTCTCCAGAGGGGAAGCTGCTGCTCCTGGGTTTTATTTTCTGTCTCTCCCCAGCCTGGAGAGCTCCAGGAGGAGGATGATGGTGGAAATCGCCCATCCCTGGGGTCGATTTTGCAGGAATGTGGCGGGGACAGCAAAGCCCGAGGCTCTGGAGTCACCCTGGGCAGGATTCGGGACCTTGGCCTGGGTTAAAAAACCCGGCCTGGGTTTAAAAACCTGGCCCGGGTTAAAAAAACCCAGGGATTTAAAAATATTCCAGTGGCTTCCTGCCCCTCAGGAGCCCCACACAGGAGAGGGTGTCCGGCCCTGGCAGCACTTCCCTGTGGATTTTTTACCCTGGAAGAAGCTGGACAAGTTTCCCGCTGCCCTTTAAACTGTGTCTGCAAGTGGAGGAAATAAAATATTTGTTAAAAAAAAAATAAGTAAAAGGTAAAAAATCAGATTTCCACTCTTTTTTTTTTAGGGGGGAAGCCACGGTTCATCTTCCAAGGGATGCTGTAAAATTGTTGCTCCCGTGAGTTTTGCTTCCAGAGCATCCCTGGGATGCAGAGCTGGCGCTGGATGGGATTTCATGTTTTTCCAACCCAAACCATTCCACGTTTTACCGGGAGCTCCCTGTCCACATCTCCCCCTCTCCCTCTGTCCTAACCCCCTGCCCTGCCTCTTGTTAAACTTCCCCCGTTTCTCCAAGGAGATTCCTGCCTTTCTCACCATTCCCTGACCACATTTCTGGGCATTCTCCGCTGACCAACAGCTTTTTCCGGCCCTGGGGACCCCGAATTTTCAACTCCCTGAGACACCGGGAGGGTTCAAACCCCACTCCGGGCGCTCCTGACTCATCCCGCCCGGCATTCCTGGGAAAAGCCTGACTCACGTGAGCCCATTTACCGGCTCAGGGCTCTTAATTACGGGCTGTGCCCATCTGGGCAGCGTGGGAACGGGAGCCATTAAGCCCCTAAAAGCTCCCGATCATTCCCGATCCATTAATGTTTGTAATTAGTTAAGCCCGGCGCCTCTTTCTCTTCGCCGGGCTCGCTCGTGTTCTCCGAGCGTGCAGCCACAGCTCCATTATATAATGATCCCCTCGCTGCTGTAATCCCCATTCCCAACTCACACCGGGCTTGGTGGTTTTGTTTTTTAAATTTTTATTTTAAATTTAAATTATTATTTTATTTATCCCGCGTGCGCCTCTTCCCGGAGCCGATTATCCCGAGCTCCTCATCCCCTGGCGATGGAGGAGGAGACGGGCTAAAATCAAAGTTGGGCTCGCGTCGTTCCTAATTAACCCGAGCAGCTGCNGCGGTTGGGGGCGGTTTTTGAGGGGTTAAAAAGCCGTTGGCCGGTTTCGAGCACCCCGGGGTGCTCCGAGTGCTTCCCTCGGGGTTTGGCTTTCGTTCCCGAGTCCCTCTGTCCCTCTCCTTCCAAGGAAACCATCTCCACGGCAACCTCAACCCTCCGGGCTGTGTCTCGGAGCTGCTCCGCCGAACCCAGGACCTCGGTAAGTGGCTCGGCGGGGGGGGGCCCGGGGGGCGCCCCGTGGGGGCC
>VYXD01009089.1:929137-948322 GCA_013397195.1 Hylia prasina | reverse complement strand
GCAATACCAGCACAACATCAATGTGTTCTCAGGTGAAAAAATAAATAGAACAATAACATCTCAAGTTAGATGGTCTGTAATGAAGCAGGCTGGGCTGACCCGACATGTGGTTGGAAGAAATGTCCTGCTTAGCAACTATTACTAGGTGGAACAGATACACTTCCTCACAAGAGACACTATTAACTATCCAAGCTTGAGAAATCTTGGAGAGGATGTCTGGGAAGGTTTTACAGAGCAGGGGGTTACTGCAAAGATGCCAGAGCAGACTGAGGCAGTGAAGTCCCCAGGACAGCAATGCTGGAACGAGGAAGGACCCGGCACCCTGCAGGACTGGCAGCAGGGATGTTGGCACAGCGTGTGGGGCAGCCTACACATGGCTGGAAAAGCAGCCAGCTGCACATTTGTTGGACCGTGGAAAAATGCTGTCACCAACTAAATAAGGCAGAGGGAAGAGGGAAAGCAGATCTGGAAAATTAAGAGAAGACTGTTGTTGTGTGCTAAAATCAACATCAACCAAGTTCTTCTTAAACAGTATTTTAGAACAATTTTGCAGTGATTGGTTTTACTATCAATAAGCTTCTTTTAGATTCATCAAATTTCACTCCATATTTATTTCCTATGAAATACTCAACCTCCTAATAAAGTATTCAACATATTATATTAGGCATCTCCTGCCATATAGTTATTAATAAAAAAACATCAGTTGCAACCCGGAATCAAATTTGTGTAACTCTTTCCATAAAGTCAGCAGCCATTATTTACCCATTAGTTTCCATTCAATTTCAAATCTATTTCAAGGAAATTCTAAACTCATTTTTCATCTTCTACAATTGGGACAATGCTTATACACCACTGCAGTTTATGCAAAAGTGTTTAAATACTGCAGATAAAAACATAGATAGCAATACAGAGCAGTAGGAGAACATTTTCAGAAACAGTCAGTCTTGGCCTGTCAGCTGCTGGCAAAGGTTAGTATTGAAATGTTTGTAAATTCCAGTAGGCACAAAAATGAGCTGAGGACAAAAGTTATTTGAGTCTTTACTCAGGTGCCTCAGGTAAAAGGAGTTCACAAACTGCAGCAAGAGCAGCACCCTCAACAGTAAATTGCAGTTATTGCTTAAAATGGACTGTCTCAAAGTTTTTCTCCAAGTCAGTCTTTCTACTTGTAAACTTGAATTTGTTGTTACTGAAAACTGTTCCTGATCATCATCTGCCAGCTTGACAATTGCCCTCATTTACAAGAGATAAACCTCCTTCCTGGCATGATGTTAAATCAAATTCCACTAGTTCATCACTCCCCTGTTCTAACCCTATTTTCTTTACTGTTAGCATGTTTTTTGGGAGACCATTTTTACCTTCCTAAGCATAATTACTATGTATGAAACTTCCTCAAAACGGGCATAAAATCAAGAGAGGGCTTCCCTTTTTGCCTTCAACATTCAATTTACCAATGCCCTTCTTCAAAAAGTTTAATGCAGAAGCGAAACTGAAATAATTTTTTGTTACAAACTTTTTAGAAGTTTTGCTCAAAATATAAAAGCAAAGCTTACACACTGAACTTTCAATTTGGAGGTTAACAGAGCATTTAAAGATGCACTCATGGCATAACTAGGGAATGACACATGACATACATCAACATTAGCAGGCGCCAAAGGACTCACTGTCCAGAGACAATGTGAGTCCAGCACTCAACTGCCCAGAGAGCTCCTTATCATACACTGAGCTTTGACTGAAAAACAGATGATGATGACATCTAGGTTTTCAAGTTCTACCACTGGTCAGCTTTCCACCTCTTCAGATAATGAAGGGACCACTAAGAATTCTGAAAACACAGCGAAATTGAACCTCAATTATGCAGTTTATTAAATAAAAAAAAAAATCAAGAGCATATCCAATGTCCTCCCACATCTATTGTTAAGTGTTCTATCCAGCTGTTAAAAAAGAGTTTTAGGATCTCAGTATTTTGAGGTAACTATAACCTAAAAACAGCTCAGAAACAACTTCCTCAACTCTTTCACAATTCTTCATCTTTGTATGCAGATTCTAGAAGGTTAAAAAGGAACAGTAGAAAAGAGGCACAATTGTGTAAAACTGTGCCCCTCAGCTATCTAGACTTTTCTCTAAAAACTGCAGTGAGCTTTCTAAAACAGAAACAGCTCATACTCACAGACAGGAAGGGCTTCCATTTCCCTAAAACTCTGCATACTTCTTCTACATGAGTAAATGCACAAACCATACAGAAGGGTTAGCACATGCCAAAGTGTGCACCAGAAAGATGCTGTTCAGAACTTGCAACAATTCTTTGAAAGGGTAAATCCATTACCAATGAAGTGCAGACTGACAATGATGATGGTGAAGTTCCAGGGAAGTCTGAGGGGTTTTTAGCAAATGAAACTGAGAAATGCAAAAGAGGAAAAAAATAAAGTGTCTGAAGAAAAGGTTTTCATTGCTCAGGTCACAAAGAGTGACAAGCAAAAAAGCTCCTACAAACCAAGTCAACAGCAGGAAGAGGCTGAAATATGATTCCATTCTGAGTTCTTTCCTATCATTGAAATTGTTACAAAAACCTATGAACATTAAAAAAAAAAAAAAAAAAAAAAAAAAAAAAAAAAAAAAAAAAAAAAAAAAAAAAAAAAAAAAAAAAAAAAAAAAAAAAAAAAGAAACAGTAAATACAAAACCCATCTCTCTCCATAGTGGAAAAAATATCTCTAGTGTTTCCTTCCCTCTGTAACTACTCCTTTTTAAGATGTAACACACTTCACAGATTTAGAAACACAAGAGCACCTTAGGGGGAAAAATGCAGGGTACAACTGGTGGCACAGTACCATTTCAAGCTCTTTAACGCATGCATACTAGTCTGCTGTAATTCTACTTGCATTTTAGTTGAACATCTGAGAAACTAAGGGAAGTACACAAGATACATCACTTTTCCTTCAGAAACTAAGGGCAAAAGAAAATAACTGAGATTAGTGCAACTGTCATTTTCCTTCTGCATAAATGCAACTTGTATTTTATCAATGTGTAAGCTCATTAGATTAATTCAACAATGTATTTTATGACGCATTTTGTAAACACATCATTCCATCACCCTGTGAACAAATTCACCATATCTAAATCATATAAAGAGAGTTGTTCTAGCAACTGTTTTAAAAACTCATGCAGTGAAGTACTCATCACTTTGGCTGCCTAATTCTTCAAAAATTCTCCTGCATCCACTCTCAAGACAACTTCACCATCATGTTTGTTCCCAAGAGGGACAGGTGACAGCAGGATTGATCTGTCAAGTGTCAATTTGAGTCACAACATAGAAAAGTCCTTTTCTCTTGAGCAATCAGTTCAGTTCACCAGCTAAGCTCAAGTAGTGCCCATTTCCTTGGATTTTAGCCATAGTTATTTTCAGTAGACTAGTTCTGTGTTTCCTTTCTTTAACCAGCTTCCAGCACTTCCTTTTCTTTATCTGACATATTCAGCCATAGATCTCTCTGTTTCAGCAAAAAAAATCAACATCCAAACAAAACCTGACTTTTTACTAGCTTTAGCTATAGGAAAGTATCATTTTGCATGTCATCCCATAAAAATGAATATACTGGACATAAAACAGGATCTGATTCCTCAAACTGCATTCTAGTAAAGCAGCTGGCAATCTTGAGAAACTGGAAGCAAGTTTCTAACACTGTTCTATTTAAGAAATGCACTGCCAAGCTTAGTGGGGACTGAGTAAGAAATAAAAGCCATATGTACTCTTTTGCAAAGTATACTTCTGTCACACCATTAAGCACTTGGTAACATTTACAGTGTTAATGAGATCAAACTCCTGAGAACATGTAAGTTTACTGAAGCTACCACTGCTGCTACCTACGAGTTCAATGTCTCCCAAGAGCAGATCCCTTGCTTTCTACCTGCAGGTTCCTGGATGGCAAACGTACTACTTCTGTGGAAATTCTTGTTTGTCTAATCCACAACTATACCAGTATTGTTTCAGTGTCCACTTGCTCTCACTATCTTTAGTTTTTTATGCCAGCAGAGGATGAAAACAGCAAAATCTAGCAAAAATTTTACAAAAGTCTATTTGTTGAATGCATTTTAAATCACATTAGTACTATTCCCCTGGTTATTTTACATAATCTCCAGTCTAAGACAAAATGCACCGTGACTTAATTTGAAATTTCTCTACATGTAATTTTTCATGTCTGAGCAAAACATGGAAAAAAAATAATGCAATGCTTATTCCCACCATAATGCACCACCCATCACTACTTATTTGTCCCCATGAAAACAACTGTAAGATACATTACTAATTCTTTCTAGGTTATGTCTAAATCTCTTGAAGACAGTGTACACACCAGCAATGATGCAGCCATGTTCAGGTTAGAAAGCAGGCAGGTCTTCTTTCCTTTTTTTTTTTACCCTTAGTAATGATGGTGAAAACATCCAAATTAATTTACATCAAATGTAATGGCTTTGGGTACCAACAGCACACACATTTTCTTTTACAGAAGGCTTTTCACAGTACTAGTGATCCTGTCTGAATGCACATGGGTTCACAACTGGCTTGAGCACCACCACAGGAAGAATTCTAACAGGGAGTTCCTGTTATCTTCCCATTCTTCACTACACTGAGATGAGCTTAATTATTTTCTGATCCCAGCAAGAACTAAGTTACTTGCCTACTTAAGATTGGGCTTCAGAATCCTAAAATTCCCTTTATAATAAAACAATTCCCTACATAGATTAATACCTACAGAAACACGTAAGAAAATACAGTGTTAGCTCTGGTGATCATGGAGAAAATCCTTTCAATTTATCTGGACATTTATTTAGACAGCAAATCTATTATAATACAGTTAAATCTTCTCAATAATCTAGCAATCTCTAAATACAAGGCTAGGATAAAGCTAATAGGCAATTGTGAAGACACTGAAGCAATTTCACTTACAACCCAAAACCCTCTTATTGAGACCAGGGGTCGTTCAGAAGGCTGAACTGTTTGTGTACAGAGAAATGCCTTCGTGAAAGACAATCCCAGAAAGCAACACCCATGTCACTCCAGACACAGCCCCAGCCTGATCAGAACAGAGACATATTCCTGCTTTCTCCACATTCAGACTGTAAGAAGAGAACCAGAATTAAAAATTATTACCGTTGGTAAACACAAGACCTATTGAAATATGAAGACCTTTTCAATAAAATCCTCCTATTTCTGTAAGAATAGTAGGTTCTCAGTACTTGACTACGTGGTCTACTTCAAAGTACAACTCTGAGATATAGAGAATATCAGCAGAACTGTCTTTCAACACCAAGTACAAATTTTGAAGTTAACACAGCCACACCTAAGTGGCAATCAGAACAGCTGAGTTCTTCCTGAAGCCAGCTAAAATGAGAAAATAAAATCTTCATCAAAATATAACTACTAGAGCACATGTGAAGCAGCTCAAGTTTATCAGCTGGCAAAATAATCACATACGCTTCCCCTGCCTTCCTTTTCCCTCAGCTGGGAGGCAGTCCACCAGGGGAACAAGAAAGGGACTGTACCAAGCTCTCAGTCAGAAAGTTAAGCTCCAACGTTGGAAAGCAGAAGTCTCATCTCAACTACAATGAAAGATTTCCTAACACTTCTTTCACTTAACTAGTTCATTGACTGAACTGAAAACCAAAAAACAAACACAGAAAATCAGTTCTGGCATGCTGGAAAACATATTGCATAGTATTATTAATCTTAGTTTTCACAGAATGTTTTTCTTTTGGTATTCTTAATATGCAGGATTTTTTTCATGAATAACAAAAATATGTTTTTACTAAATGATAACTTACCCTTACGGATTGGCAATCTCTATAATTTTAAACTTTACCGTCTGCACTATCAGAGTCAAAAAGCATCAAACTCAGCACTAGTTCTTCAAGATGTTAAGACTTCAGAATGACAATCTGAGTTTCTTTTAGAACTGCTCTCCCAAAATTCAACTAATCATCAGTCACTGTACATATGTCCTAAAAACCCTAGGAAAAAAAAACAACTTATGAGTAAACATTATATTCTTCAATGCCTCCCTGTAGGTCTCCCACAGCAGCAAGAACCCCAAGCTCCTAGAGCAAACTTGTTTAAGCCTGCTGCACTCCAGCTGGTGAGGCCCACGATGCTGAACACCCTCCTTGGCCACTTCACCTCCACACCAAGAGACACCTCAAAGTGCCCTTCACAGGAGCCTTTCCAAAAGCCTTTCTCCTATTCCCACCTGTGGTCTCAAAAGTAAAACTTGAGTAGAACTCCCACACAGTCAGTGTTATACAATGCTACAGAGGAGGGTGCCATGGAGAAACATTATTTACACTGAATTACTCAGTGCAGTCTGAAGTCCTTTGTCAGCACGTTTTTTCCTGCAGATGACACAGATGACAAAGGCAGGGGACACAGACTAAGATACTGGACTAGTAATGAGCCAAGTTCTTCACACCTCCACTTCTACTTTCCTTCTGCAGGAGGATAAAGTAGAAATATACCAGCTAACATATGCTACAAATAAAGCTACTCAGGGCTGGGTTTTCAAATCTGTCAGGCAATTTATTGTATTGATTACAGGCAACATAATGCAGTACAGAGAAGTCCTGCCACACTCAAGCAACAGAACCCAGCAGAGAAACAAGTATCACTTGTCACTCTCGAGAGAAGAAGAGTTAAATAAAAACAGCTTGTTAACTAATACAGTTTGGTGACTTATGCCTAGCTTTCTCTTCTGACTGTCCCCAAATTTTATTAACTTGCACAGTGCCAGAGACCTGTCTAGAACTTTGATGAAGCTTTCATTCCTGTTAATGAAGATGAGGTACCTCAAACAAACAACAAAATCAAACACTCCTGTTCCCTGTACATCAAGTTTACAAATAAAATTTTAGTTTAGACCCTACAACGATAGTTCCATATGCTGCTTAGATTCTTGTCTTTTAAAAAAAGCCTCAAAGATTAATCTCTATAATATCTAGTAATCTCTCTAGGCAATTTATGTAACTGGAAGAGATTCAAAAAATTCAGATTTTTCTTCAGTTTTTCCAAACCCAGTTTTGCATGAACAGTATTATCAGATCAGTCATGTGACACAATCTGAAACTAACTTTCGTGACTTCCATTCTTTTTAGTTTTATAAAATATATGGACTTGACCAAAGCTCTTCCCCATCACTGTGCAAATTTTTGTCTCTTCTCTAAAGTCTTAATTCAAAGGTAGATTTACTTGAAAGATAATATCCTTTGAAAGAAGTTAACAAATGTTCCAGGGAGCTTTGGAATTCTAAGAAGGCTTAAGGTTTATTTCAGAAACAAACTAAACATATCAAGTTGCTACGTGAGTAGTAGAACTGACTTCAGTCTTACACATCTTGTAACTCCCCCTCATCTTTTTTCATAATGTCAGATCCCCTGTAAGGGAAAGAATGGTTTTTCGGCAGTCACACATGTGCTGACTGGCCACAACAGCTCCCCCATCCCACCTTCAGTGCCAGGCGTAACAGGGGCTTGTCTTCCATCTACCTACTGAGTGGCTCTGGATTTCCAGGCACTTCATTATCTCTGAGACCTCCTTCCTGCCTTGAAATTTGACTAAAATTGACCAGGGACCTCAAGAGCAACTGCAGAGCAACTAGCAGATGGACAGACTGTTGAACAAAGTAAATCAGATTCAAGAATTTTTATTTCTTCACTCCATTACTTCACTTGTTTCTGACACTATCTTCTATATGAAGGAAACGAGCCTTGCATTTTCACCTGTACTGCCTTCTGCTACTTCAGCACGCAATTACACTATAGAAATGCAAATATTGTGATCTTCCATCAAAAGTAAAAGAAGAAACTTGCAGAACCGTAAGCTACTGCTTTTAATACATTTCAATCTTATAACGCTTGTATACATTCTTTGGGGAAAAAATATCACAACTGAAAATTCTGAAATCAGCAAAAATTATATGAGTATAGGTGGAACAATAAACTTTTTTTCTGAACAACATACATTTCCCAATAGATTAAACAGTACTCTCCTCATTTTTTGTATGTCTGTAGAGCTAAAGATTTTTTTTTTCTAGGGAGCAGGAGTTCAAATTCACAAAATACAAGCAGAGCAAAGGTAGTGTTGCACTTCTCTTTACAGGGTACAGCTCCAGGTCTAAGCATCTCGTTAGGAAATTCAAAACAGTCAAATACAGACCAGGCGATGCTAAAAGCATTATGTTAAAGAAAGGAATACATCCAAAATCCCACTTATTTTTACAGTTCAGACAACAGAATATATTTTCAGATGCAATGTGAAAAGCCCTATGTAAAATTACTGCAATGCATGTCTAAATGATCAAAGGTGCAGAGAAGCCAGGTGTCTGAATTTGTCTGTATGCAACAGGCAAATTACCTGTGAAAGATAAGAGACTTGACACAATACTTAATAATTCTTTCATACAATGGAATTTAAAACCTTTTTATTTCTTAACCACAGAATAAAAGCAACTTTTAGGACAAAAACACGCAGTATGCAAAGCACTACTGTAGCACTGGCAAAGACCTGGTTTTCGTCAACTAGAAGCACTGCCCCATTACATTTACAGAGGAAGTCAATAGCTTCACCCTCTGGCCTCAACATTTCAATTACACTGTGAACCCAGGGTAATTTTTAGTGCTTACCACTAAAGGGAAATACACTGATTGCAAAAAACCACAGAACTCAACACATGCAGCTCCGCGGGGATGGTATCTAAGTAGATCTTAGTAATGATGTGTCGCTTGGAATTATGGTCCTAAACCTCACTATGCTGGTGGCACAATTCATCATTCAGCAGCTCTTAGAAAAAAAGTCAGGGTATCCTCTGAAAGGTTCAGACAAAGAGAATGTTTGCTTCCCTAAATGCAGGAAGCATCTTAAAAAACAGAAGTTTGCTCATATTAGCACACTTCCATTCACCAGCACAAAAAAAAAATCCAACTATAATGAGTTCCACTTTTCCAAATGATCTCTCAAGCCTACATGGTATTTCTAGAAGTGACGGGCTTGGCCAGCCTAACAGCTTACTGCTTGCCCCTTCAGTGAACCACTTCAGCCAGAGACTACTAAGAATGCCACCAGAAGTGCAGGCAGGCCTCAGAGGAGATTGAGATTCATAGGAGATTTCCTATGAAGAAATCTACTGGTTTCTGAGAAATACCATCTTTGCTCAGTTTGTAACAGAAAATGAATAAATAAAATGCCTCATCTGAAGCTAATTCTACAAGTTTTAATTCTTAAAACACAATCTCTGGAACTCCCCAACATAAGGATAAAGTAAGAAAGAAAAATCTAGAAAGCAAATTTATACCTTCATTTTTCCTGAGAGCTGAACCTTTAAAAAAAACTGTTAATACAGGAAACACAGACAAAAACACTCCTAAGAAAGTCAACCTGATTCCCATTTTCTTTACTGAAACTGCATCCTCCAAAGTTAGGCAATAAAGAGAAACTATAAATGTGACCTAATCATCGCCCTAGTAAAAACTCATGCAGGCTGACGAAAAGCCACATCCTCTGTAGTCATCTCACTGAAGTTCTTGAGACAGGCTTAAAACCAAGATCCAGCCTCTGTTTGGTTTCTTTCTTATCCCTAAAACAGACTAGTCCAAAATAACACAATTTCGCTGAGCTTTACTTTATACTGAAAACAGTCTTTATGAGGTATTATACAGGTGGGACTCAGGGGTTAAAACAAAAAAAAAGCATGCCCCACACCAGTGTTTTGCATTGAATTTGATTCCAATTTTTTTAAGGATGTCTACAAGCAAAGGCAGGTGTCCTTTTCTTCACATAACTATATTAAGAAACTCCTCATTTTTATTAGAAAGGATATGCCAGGAAGCTTTTACAATGTAGCAGGCCAGAAGTTTTTTTGAGAAAAAGCTGACCAACACACAGCACTAATTGCTTGACACTAGAGACTGCTGATTAAAAGGCTGTGGAGTCCCAGAAGTCTCTGAAGAGGAAGGTTCCAGGACCTCTCACAAGCCTCTGATGTTCAACCACCCTAAACAGTAACTTTTTCTTCTTGCCTTGACCTGGAGCTTCCCTTGCCACACCTGTTTCATCATCCCTTCCCTTTCAAGAGGCTGAAGGCCCATCCACCTGCCTCCTCAGCCTTCCCTGCTCCAGGCTGGCAAAGCTGGGGTCAGTGGCCTCCTGTCCAGGCAGGCACTCCAGGCCCTCTCTCCAGTTTGTCATGTCCTGCAGCAAGGGACAAGCACTGGGCATGGTCTTCTGGGAGGAACACAACAGCAAACAGATTGGGAGTGACACCAACACCTTCAGGGATTACTGAGTACAAATGTTTACAAACGCTGTGAGCAGCATGGCCAGCCAGACATGCTACACAAGCACAACAACAATCACACCACCAGCAGCACTACTCATACTGATACTAATTTTTTTCCCCTCACTGAAGTGTTTGAACAATGACCTCCAGAGCTGCAAAATCAGCATGTAATTCCCTGGCCTTTCTTAACTCTTCTTCTCATTAAAGGATAAAGTCTGGGCACACACTAAATAATGGAAAGAAACCCCAGCAATGGAGGAAGTAACAGTTCAGTAGGAAAAGGACAGGATGAGAAAGGATGAGAGGGCAGTAAAGTGGTAGGTGTGACTGACAACAAAGGCACACAAAACTTAACTGAACATGAATAATCTGTCATACATTAAAAACTTACCTCTATATTGAGTACTAAGCACAAAGTACATTAATAAGCAGCAGTTTCCCTGTCTAAAAAAGCTGGATAGAATAAAGGGTCCAGGATTTTTTTTTTTTTTTAAAGTTCAGAACTGCAGTGCAGAACTAATTAAAAAGGTAAAAAATTCCCACTCTGAAGACTCCTAGTAAATATGGAATAAATGTACTACCACTTAAAATCTCAAAGAAACTTTTAATAACTAAAGACTGATGCAAACAATCTGAGACAGAAATTCAGGTGCACAAACCTAGGATATGCTACATAAACCCACCTGAGCCAGCGTATTCCAAAAGACTGAAAAAACTCTTCACACACCAACACATTTTCTGTATGTAAAAGAACATGCCACACAAAATGTCATCAGTAACTTCAAGACAGTCTCTGAGAGCTACAAAGTCTGAAATTAATGTGCCACTGAAACTTAATGAAATTACCAAACTAAGAAAAATATACCATTTTAACAAGCAAGTCCTAAATCAATCATAACATATCACGTATCAGACTTCTGCCAGTACACAGGGGACTACTAATATTACAACCAAAAAATCCTAGGAAACAAGGTATAGAAAACTACAACATTCAAAAAGAAATTCAAGAAAACAAGCATAGTTGAATGCGAGGAATAGAAGGAAAAGCAACACACTAGCAGAAACTAAGAAACAAGCAGGAGGTTTATCAGTGGAAAACTACAGGTTGACTATTGACTATATAACAAACAAAGTCACATGAATTAAATTCAGAGCTGCTTATATTTCAGCAGAAAGTCTGCCTTGTGTCACCACAACCTTCTTTCAGCCAGCAGCAGGTCTTAATCCTTAACAAAAATTTCACCTAACATCACATTAAGCTCACATTATATCTTAGGAATGTATTTTGCCAGGCTTGTCCCAAGAGTGAGTACACACACTGTGATCCATCAATCATGAACTACTGCTCATGTGCCAAGCTCTTCATTACATAAGTGACAGTAATCGGCCTGTGCAAAAATATTTGGCTCTCTTCTGGAAGCTTTTGCTTTAATTTTTTACTATCTCTGTAAAAGGACAATGTATTTCCTAACCTTGTCTTCCAAGTGAGAAATTTTTTTTTTAAAAAATCACTATTCAGCAACTTCAGGTCAAATGGCAGAAGTTCCATGACCTGGGTGTGTTTGCACGAAATATCATGTGTCAAACAAGAAGACCTGCACTCCCCACTAATATGCAGCAAGACATGAAGACAGCACAACTGACCAAAATACTTTCAACCAGATTTCAAAAATGAAAATTATATCAACAATAACTAAAAATTACTTAACTGTAGGAATGCAAGCTTTTGTTTCAGTTTTATTTAGCAGTCTTTTTCCAAACCTCTTCACTGCTTTTCTTATCAAATTTATATCCTGGCTTTCAAATTATGTCATATGACAAAACAGATTAATCCTCTAATGAAACTTCCTCTTCTCTGCATTTAATTCCCCTGTACAAGTTCCTGGAGAACAGCCTGTTAAGGGCTGTACCTTGTACAAGATCAGTTCAGAAGGTATTCACAAAAACATATGCAATAAAATATATATTATTTTTAGTAATTTTACTAGCATCACAGCAGAACACAAGCAATCCAGTAAGTTTCCCAAATGTGCTAACAGTTCCTTTCTGACATAGGTTTCAAAAAGGAACAGGCAATCTACTGAACCTCATATTTACAGAAGAGGAAGAATTCTTGGGACCATGAAGTTCAGGGGCCACCTTGGCTGCAGTGACTGTGAACAACGAGGTTCAGGATCCTGAGAGCAGAGAGCAAAGCCATAAAACAGATTCACAGCCCTGGACTTCCACAGAACAGGACCGCTCAGTGATCACCTTGGAAGAATTTCAAAGGGGCCCATCCTGGAGAAGAGTCCAGGAGAGCTGGTTGATTCTCATGGATCTCCTACAAGCTCAAGAATGGTCCTTACTAATGTGTAAAGAGTCAAGGAGAGGTGGCAGGAGGCCTGCATGGACAAACAAGAAGATTCTGACTGAGCTCAAATGTAAAAGGGAGTGTACAAGGATCACAATCATGATCCAGGTGATTCAGAAGAAACAAAGACACTGTCTGAGCATGCAGTGATAGAGGTTAGGAAAGCCAAAGCCCATGGGAAAGCCAAAACCCACTTGGATTTCCATCTGGTACAGGACATGAAGGGCAGCAAGAAAGGCTTCCAAACACAAAAAGGACAGGATGATAGATTTATCAAGAATAAAACATACTTAATCAGCCTGATGGCCATTTGTAAAGACTTGACTGGCTTGGTAGATGACAAAAGAGCAAGCAGGTATTTTTTTACTCTGACATCAAGAGGGTTTTTGACACTGTCTCCTATTACTTTTTATGGACAAACTAATTAAGTATGGGCCAGATAAAAACAAACAGTGAACTGAACTGGAAATTGAAGGGGTTATGAACAACAGGAAGAGGTCCAACTGGAGGCCAAGCATAAAATTAGAAGACATACAGAAATAAACTGAAACAGAGGAAAACCATATAAACATCACCACCACCACCCTAAATTTTACTATAAGCATGATCAAACACTGAAACACACAGCCAGAAAAGCTGCTGAGTCTCCATACTTGTGGTCAAAACCAGCCTGGACACCAGCCTGGGCAGACTGCTCCACTTCACCGAATGGAATGATCTTCACAAGTGCCTTCCAACCTTAATGATTCACTGATATTATGAAAACTGGTTTTAAACCTGTGCCATATTTTCAGTAGTGAGAAAGCATTTTACAGCAGATACACAAATCAGGTTCAGACTGTTTTTGGAGAAGTGCTACATTCGAGCTCAAATCCCTAACATCCGCTACCTGCTCATGTTCCATACAGTCTGCAATACCCCCTGCTAACAGGCACATAGGACTCTCAACCTAGGTATAAAAGTGTATCCATTCCTTCTCTGTCACTCTCATTTAATTTACTGAAACAATGCTATTCATGCAATTGCCATCATTTTCTAGAATTTCTTCTAAAACTTCTAAAAGCAACCACTTTTACGACTATAACATATAATCACATGTATATGGAAGGAAGGAGAAAACAGAAGAACAAATTCACCTCAAAATTGCCCTCAGAGGCTTAGATCTAACACCAAAGAGAGATTGCTGCAGGTATAGCCGTGGTTTCTAGGCTCCAGATAAAATCCTGTGATAGCTACAGAAAACAAAACCACACCAGGAAGACAAAATTCTCTCAGAACAGGCAAAGTCTGTTAATGCTGGAAGGAGACACTAGATGAAGTATTATTATACTTCAGTTCGTGACTTGCTATGGAAAGATGCTGAAGAATTCCTTTCAGTTTTGCCTTTTTTTTTTTCAATTAAATTTACATTTTCTAAATTCACAACTTGTACTACTTTTACAACTTATCTGCCTGGTTTTAGAGACATACCTACAACACTTGCAAACTGCAGACATTCAGAAAAGCAAGTCTCATTCTTCACAGATTTCCTTTAAACAGACAAGCTTTCTCACCCTCTAAATTTGAGTAAGAATAAAGGAGTTGTATAAAAAGATAAACCTTTTGTTCCTGAAACAAATGTATCTACTTCCCCTGTGTTTAGCTTCAATGTACAGTTCTTTTTACATTCTTCATATTTTCATACTGTGACTTCATATATAACAGCACGTCAGGTTTTCTAGAGCATATATGGTCTTTGCATTATACAAAGAACTAGTATTTGTAGGCTTTTTATTCTAACAATTGAAGAAAATGTTAGTTGCTTTGGACATTTTTGCTTAAACTTGACACCGATCTCCCCAAAGAAGGTTTGAAGAAAGTATACAATTCAAGTTATTTATTTATATTCTACCACATAATACAAAAAGCAGTCAACATTAAACAACAGAACAGGCACAATTGATTTTCAAAAGAATTAGATTTTTTTCAAAGGCTCATTTATTAGAACCATTGATCCAAAGCCTCCTGAAGTCCAGAATCATCACCAGCTGAAAGGACTTACATACACTATTTATGAAGTAGGAAAAAATTTAATTTCTCCCCTATTTTACTCTTTTAAATTAGACCAAATACCTTTTTTCCACTTATTATTAAAAAAACTTTTATAACATAAACAACACAAAATGTCTTCCAACATATTTTTTTTATCATTTCTGAAATCACCTAGCCTAAATATGCACTTAAGAATAAAAAATAGTCTGGAATTCAATCATTTATAACAATAAATACAGTGGAATTTCTCAGAACTCACTGGAACCCAAAGTACAAAAGAGTATAATGGAAAAGTAAAGCCTCTACTGCCACTCTCTAACAGCCATTTGTAAATAAGGTAACAGAGAGAAACAGGCTTATGAAATAATGTGCAAGTAGGCCAGAAAGGCTTTATTAAGCAGCAAGAATAAATTGGAAGATCCTTCTCTAGTGAATCATTCTAAAACACAACTAGTTGTTTTTCTTTCCCAAATGAGAAGTGTCTTTGCAATAAAGAAACCAAGTTCCATAAAAAACAACTGTGCCATAGGATAAAGAATACAGAGAAAGGATAACCACTGTTCCTCATGCCTTGAAAAGGTTAGCAACACTCAGCTGAGAACATGTTCTTGTAATCCCAGCTTTCTCACTTACAAAAGTAGGGAAGACTAGAGGAGGCACTTTCCAAGGCATGAAAGCTCAAGGTGTCTTGGGTCCTAAGCAGGAAAGAGAAATCTGCCAGACCAGATTATCCAAGTGGGGGAAGTCATGACAGTATTAACTGAATTTAAGGTCAAGTCACTCCCACAAATCCTGGTTTTAATCTCACACATAATGCCTTCCCCCTTAACTCATTTGGTAGTATTAATGGATTGAATTTTTAAAAAATAATTGAAAAAAACCACTCAAACCATCACCCACACAGCAACACATCACCAAAAAACACAGCCAATAACAACAAAAACACACCCATTATTCACTTTTTCGGCACTATCCAAAATAAGATGATTGTAGTGTTTGTGCTTCACCTCCCTCACAGCAGACACAGAACCTAACAGAAAAAAATTCTCTTTCCAAACTTCAGATTCCTATTGTGAACTGCCAAGAAGCTTATAGACAGCCATTACATCACTTACTGACGTTGCATCATCCAAAATGTAAGCCACTGAATGCTGGCCATGAAATGTATAAAGGTTAACATGCTGAGGGAGTGGCAAGGGGAGAATCTTTTTCTCAAACAAACTCACACTGGGAGAGTGTGAAAAACAGCCACCTCTGAATTCTTAACTGAATACAAGGTTTTTTCCTAAGTTTATCTAAGTCTCCAATTTAAATGAAATAAGGAAAAAATTATTCTCTACAGATAAACTTACCAGTGAGGACTGTTTACCCTGAACACGCCTTGCTGAGTAACTGTCTAATATTACCACTGTCTCTACTCACTCGCATTTAAGAATTTAGTTTCTCAGTCATGAATCACTGATTACAAGACCAGAAACCATCTTAGCCACAGATGCCTTTTAAAATTTTAGATCTACCTTTAAAAATAGCTTCTGGGGCTGGAGGTTATTTGTCTACCCATCCACAAGAGATGAAAACCCCAACTCAACAAAACTATTTTTGTGGCCAGCTCATTTCCCAGTTGTTTAGGTAGATGTTTACACCTTTTTTTCCCCCTTACCTTCTGGAGAACTGATTGAGGACTGGTGAAGGGGAGAAGTTTCATTTTGCCAGATGGAGCTGGTCCCTCCAGTCCTTTCCCTATCCATACATCACCCAGTCCCACCCCTTTGGAGCTGTGTAGCTTGCTGAGTAGCTTCTCAAAATGCTACTTCCTTCCCTTAAGCTGTAGAAATGGAGTGAAAGAGGAGGAACTATTCCACAGCAAACAGAAGTCCCAGCAGCATCATTCAACCACAAATGGAGAAAGGAGTTTTCCACAGGATCTAACTGGTTTGCTGAGTTTGCTGCTGCAATAAGACCTGGAATCAAAAATTAAGTCCTGCAATGTAATACAGTCCACTAAAAAGGTGGCACAGAAAACTATTCTATAGGCAAAAAAAAAGCACTTGCCTGACTGCAAACAAGTAAAAAAGAAATGAAAATATGACAGCATATGTAACCTGTGTATACAATCCCCAAACACCTTGAGCTCTCCTTCATCTGGAAGGGGGGATGGAGAAGAGATGGACTGAACACAAAAGCCAGCAATGGTGCATTTCATTTTAGCTTACTAAAACTGGAGAACGTTGGACCCATATGATGCAACAACTTTAACAAAAGCATGTAAAACCAAAGACATCAGTTTGGTATCTTCAAGAACCAAAAATAGGCCCAGTCCTGAATATTTGAAGAACTCCATTTCCTGCTGCTGATCACCAACAGCTGCCTTGTTTCATCAGGCTTGGTACAGAACCTCCTGAAAGCAGGAGGAATCCTGATGAGCTATTATGGAATCAGCACTGCAACATGTAAGAACACATGTAGATCAGATCAAAGATTCAAGCAGTCCAGCTCCAAAACTGACCAAATGCAGATACCTGTGAATAATTAGGCAAGAACACAAAAACAAGCACCACTAGACTATCCTCCCAGCTTTAATTATTCACAAATCCATAATTCATTCCACTACAAGAGTACTGAGAATCTCTAAAAGTACTGCTCTTTCAAAAATATATCCAGGTTACACACATGCTTTTAGCTTCCAAAATATTAAGGTGCAGAGTAACAAGTTTACTTTTTATGCAAAGGACCATCTCCTTTTGCTTGTTCTTACCCCACCAGGTGATCTCCTGACACCTCCAAGTTCTTGGTGTAGGTAGTGAAGAGCTGGTCCATAGAAATTCAAGATGAAGATGGAGAAAGCTACAACATCTCAACATCACCTCTCTGTCTTGTCTCCTCCTTCCCAAACTGCCAAATCCTAGTTTCCTTTTTTGGTTTTGATACAGAAACAACTCCATATATTCAATTCTCATATTAGCCTTTCCCCTCAACTTTTCTGGCTCTACAATACTGTTTCTGAGACGGGGAAAAATGAAGAGAGATGAGACCTAGACACACCAAGTGCACTATGGATTTATATACTGAGGCATGACAGAGAACATTGTCTGTTCAAAATTATTAGGAAATGGATGACAATATGCTCTTTTGAACAACATGAAGCACTGAGGTGCTGTTTAATCCTTGGAGTTACCTAACAACATTTTAAGATTTCACCCATGAGCTCCTGGTTAATCATTACCTCTCAGTACTTTATATGTGACATAACACTTCGACATTTACAGACTCTTTATATGAACTAGTGCTGAAGAAAATCCTTCAGCTTTTCTGCACAGACAATTCATCTTCACTAATCTGAGTAACTATCAGCAGGCAGAAGTTCTCTACAAAGAAAGATAACAAAAGAAGCACTTTTACCTCTCCATTGCCATTTAACTCATGAAAACAGCAGTTACAGACCTGTTTGGATATACAGATGAATCATAGCCTCAGTCACAGTGCAAATGGAGAGAAAATTACTCAAAATCATCTACAGTTCTGAACTCACAAAAAACAACACCTAAAGGGCATGGGCTACGAAATGCTACTTGCATTGGCCAGCTTCCATTACATGATGTTTCATAACACTTTCATACAGAAAAAGCCCTTTGCTGCATGGACGCAGCTACAAGGACCATTTTGGTGCTGTGTGCAGTATTTTTAAAAAGCGGGAATACTACTTCTCATGTTTTAAAAAAATTAAAATGCTGACAAAAGAGATGCAAGCAATGAGCTTGTAAGATCACCTCCACGACATCAGGATCCGAATACCAGCTTGCCAAACAACTTACTGCTACTGATTTACTCAGCATCTGATTCAGATGCACAGGTGGCAAGGAATACTGAAGACTAAAACAAGTGAACATAAATGTTATTGACGTTCACTTGTTTCACTCTTCCAGCTTTCATATTATTGGTAATTTAGCAAGATAGGAAACTTTAATACCCTCAGAGCAGCACACAAGTCATTCATTCTTCTTTCCTTAAGAAAAGAAAGATCATATTTAAATCCCACCTCACAAGCAGCTCCAAAGCAACTTCTCCACCATATTTTAAGAAAATAACTAAAGCATACAGACAATGTGAGACTGTATTTAAACAGATTCATACAGAAACAGTGTAAGTACAGAGAATGGAGCAGAAGGCCTGTAAAACTGCCATGAAAATTGATTACTCTGGGCAAGGTTTACTTACTCACCTTTTACCATGGTGATTGAGGATAATAAAATTTTAAAATGCATGCAAGAAGGAACAAGTCAGATCTTACAGCCATTGATGAATAAGAAATGTTTGCGGCTATACATGGGAATATTTTTCACTGGAGTCACAGGCTCCCTACTAAAGTTGCATCAAAATTAGAGAGCTGAGAAGAAAAGCACAACAATAACAAACCATGAAGCGCAATGGGACAGCTTGTTACATGAAAACTGCAGCATTTTTTTTGGAGATAACCCTAATCAGACCTTTAT